>JAUMJK010001821.1:0-78930 GCA_033558105.1 Coccyzus lansbergi
GTGGGTTCAGAGGGCTAAGGGGGCGAGGCTCATGAATAATGCATGAGGAAGAGGGAGGCGTGGCCTCGGGCGGCCCCGGCGGCCCCGGCGCGGAGGGGGAGACGGGTCCCAAGATGGCGGCGCTGCAGGCGGAGCGCGGGTACGGGCTGTCCTGCGGCCGCCTCGGCCGCGGCACCCGCGTCTCCGTCTTCCACGTCAAGCTCACCGAGAGCGCCCTCCGAGCCTTCGAGAGCTACCAGGCCTGCAAGGTATGGGCGGGGGGGGAAAGAGTGTGGGGGTGGGGGGGCACTGGGGAGTGGGGGAGGTGAGGGGGGGGGCGCCACGAGGCCCCTGTGGGAGCCCCGGGGCGGGGGGGGGGGGCGGTAAGTGAGGAGGGGGGATTGGGATGGGGGACCCGGTCCCCTGTTTGATGGGAGGGGAACCCTGTCCCCTGTCCATTTGAGGTGTGGGGCACCTGGTTCTGTGTCTGTTTTCGGGGGGGTAGGGGGCACCCGGCCCTGTGTTTATTTTGGGGGGAGGAGAACACCGGGTCCTGTATCTCTATTGGCGGGGGGGGCACACGGCCCTGTGTCTATGGGGGGGGGAGCTCCCGATCCCAAGTCTATTTGTGGGGGTGGGGGACACCACGACGACGACACACACTGGGTCCCCTGTCTATTGGGTGGGGGGGGGCACCCGGTCCCCTGTCTGTTGAGGGGAGGAGGCACCCGGTCCCTTGTCTGCTGGGGGGTGGGGGGGGGGGGCACCCTGTCCACTGTCTATTTGGGGGGGGGACACCCAATACTCTGTCTATTGGGGGGGGAGGGGGCACCAGGTTCTCTACTGGGGTGGGGGGGTGCCCGCTCCCCTGTCTATTGAGGTGGGGGTACCCGATCCCACACCTGTTTGGGGGCTCATGGGATTGTTGGGGGGGAGACCCGGCTCCTCGCAGGATAATGAGGGTGAGATGGGGGCTCTTCACAGGCTGGGGGAGGGGGGGACCTGGTCTTGCTGGGTATATGAAGAGTAGGGGGATTTCTGTCGGTCACCCTCATTTAGGGGGACACACACACACATCTTGTCTCTGCTGGGGGTGGGAAGCTTCTTCCAGGGTGAGGGTGATGATGAAGGAGGCTCAGAGTGGGGGATGGGGGTTTCCCAGTCCTGGCTGTGCTTGGGGTGGGGGGTGTCTCCTCACAGGGAAGGAGTGGGGGTCTGTGCTGGGCTCATCCCCTCCCTGGGGGGGACAGTGCACAACCCCTGCAGAACGTGGGGGCAGACCTGGCCCTGTCTGTGCTGGGAGGACTCCTCATGAGTTTTGGGGGGGACCAGCCGTGCCTTGAGGGGCTGGGGGGGCTTGATCCTGCCTCTGTTTTTGGGAGGGATGGTCCTCTCGGGATGGAGAGATGGGAAGGGGGATGCTGCCGGGACGGGGGTCGGACACCCAGTCCTGCTGTTGCTGGGTGTGTGTGGAAAGAGGAGGGGGTGGCTGAGATGGAACACGGGTGAAATGGAGAGTGAGGGGGCTCCTGACCTCCTCTTCCACCTAGGAGACCAGTGATCCCATTGGTGTTTGAGGGGCCCCTGTGCCCCCCCTGCCGTGACCAGGGCTTTGATCCTCCAGTAAACGCCTGAGAGGGACTGGGAGGTGTTGGTGAACACCCCCCCCCATAACTGCTGGGGGGACCCTGATCTCCCTCTCGTCGCCCCCAGATGACTCTGATTGGTAACTGGAGTCTCGGTGCCGCCTCCGGTGGATGCTGGGGAACGGGGGGGCTGTCAGTGTCCCCCCCAGTGCATGCTGGGGGGAGGGGGCTCTCAGTGTCCCTTTCCAGGGTTTGAGGGGTTCTCAGTGTCTCCCACTATAGATGGGGTGGGAGGGCTCCTGGTGTCCCCCACAGTGGATGCTGAGGGCATGAAGGGGTTCCCAGTGTCCCCTCCAGTAGATACTGGGGCAGGGGAAGGGCACTCCTGGCATCCCCCCTGTTGGATGCTGGGATGGGGTGGGCTTCCCATGTGCCTCCTAGTGAGTGACTGGCAGCCACCTCAGTCCCTAAAATTGCTTGGGGCGACGGGATGAGATGTGGCTTTTCAGGCCCTAGGGACCCCAGTCTCATCCTGGGGAGCAGCATGAGTCCCTCCCCAGTGCTGGCATCTCAGATTGAGGGGGATGTCCCTTTCTCCCTGCCTTCCAGTGTCCCCCCAGCCACAGGGGTGTGGGTTCAGGCCAGGGCTGCACCTTGAAATTTCCAGATTGTCTTTTCCGAGCTATTTCCTCACAAGGCATCCAGAGAGCTCCTTCCTCCCGTAAATACGGAAGAGGAGCAGCGGTGCTGCTGGGCGCCTGTCGCTGGGGTGGGCCGCAGAGGGGCTGCAAGCTGTCCTTCTTTTTTTTTTTTCCCTGGAATTTTATCTTCCCTGTCCACCTCGGATCCCGTGCGGAGCGTGTGCGCCTGCTCACCTTGCCAGGGGAAGCTGGGAACCTAACCCGTTTGTCATTAGCAGCGTCCTGCCTGCCGGCTTCTGTAGGATAAACCATATGTTGTCACAACACTATTTTTAATTTGGGGTGTTAGTTACATCACATCGCTGAATTGGGCAATCTCTGTGCGAGGACGAAGGTAATTACTGCGCCGGGTTTTATCGATTTATATTTTAATGAGTGTTTATCAGCATTATGAGAAGTCAGAAGCAAGAAGGGCCTTGTACAGACTGAGCTATCGGCTTCTTCTCCGAAAACGAAAGGGAAAAACATCCCTAAAAATGCTTTTATATATATTAAGAAAACATTTTATTTTGGAGGAGGGCGAATGGGAAGGCTACAGGCAGCTGCATTCAGTATTTTGGGCACCTATTCCGCGTCCGTGTCGCACATGAATAGTGGTGTTTATTTTCTAAATGCAGTCTGGGCTCTGGATTGTTTGGTGGCCACCGGCCACTAATGAACTTTGCTTCCTCCACCGCCACCCAAAAGAGAAATAGTCCGAGGCTCCCGGTGATTAAATGGGCAGGAAGGGATAAGGGCAGAAGCGCTCACTTGTTTGTACAGTGAATAACGCAACAATTAGTGGGCTATTAAACACATACGCTCGTTCTGCGTTTGTTCTATAAACAGTTTCTCCAGCTTGTTGGACGTCTCTGCTTCCCCTGCCGCGCTCGGCTCCGGTGATGCCAAGCTTTCTAACACACCTTCGCGGCGGCTGTTTGGCCAAGCTCGGGCTCCAGTTTAATTTTGGGGCTGCAGTAGGTAAATGGAAAAAATGCGCTAAGGCTTCGTGTGCCGGGGTTTGGTTGGAGCTGTGGTGGAACTGACAGCCGCGTTGTGTAAGAGGGATAATGGCCTGGAATCCAGCGCTGCTGTTTGCCTTACCTGGCGTCCAACACGTGTGCAGTCTGACCAGTTTTATGCGCTGGGGCAACACGGCGCTGCGATTGCTGCCACCGGGCTCTGCCCCTCTGCTGGAGCGGCCAGGCGAACGTCTCCGGCTTGTTCCTGGGCTAATAATAATGTATTGGGATTGCATAATCCCAAAATGATCGCCCGGCCGGGCCAGCTGCCATTGCTTTTAGTGTCCCTTGTGCCAGAGCGGTCGTGTTCTTGGTGTGGAGCGCTACCGTCAGGCAGCGGGACTCTCCAGAAGCAGATTTGTCTCTCTCTCCGCTTGGGGCTCTGCTGAATTGTCCGTGTCCTGGTGAAGGAGATGGGGTCTGCACGTTGATGTCTGGCTCTGTATTTCTGTGTCGCATCCAGAGAGCACATTGCTGCTGGAGAGGTCCAGGTCACAGGGCTGCCAGCTCCTCACGGTCTTTAGAGGGATTTCTTTCTCCAATAGCAAGAGGGGTTCGCTCACCTGAAAGAAATAGGAGTCTTAAAAATAACTCTGGCTTCATAGGAGATGCGTTAAGGTGTCACCCACCAGCTCCTTGTGAATCTCGCTGCCCTGAAACTGCTTTCACGTGGTTTTGAAAGGCTGAGCGTGAGCACTGAGCTCCACAGCTGAGGGCTGCGTGGTGGAGAACGTGTCCCGAGTTGATTAATCTACTGGTGAAACGGAGCTGGCCTGGTGTGTTAGCCTGGATCGGCTCCTGGGCCTCCGAGGCGTCTGATTCCATGTGAGCCTGCAGCTTTTCCTGCCTTCCCTCTGGGTGGGTGTGCAGGCCCTGTTAAGGCCTCCCACCCCCTAAAAGAAGCAGGGCCTGACTCTTTCCCATCTCTCTTGCTCTACCCTCAGCTTTCCATTGCCCATGTTGAGGTACAAGGGAACTTTCCACCCCCCTGCCTTGTTTTCCTTTTTCATTCTTTATCCTGGACCCATCTTCCACACCAGATGTAGGGATATTGCATCCATCCTCATCCAATACACCTAGGCCTGTCTCTAGGCCTCATCCTTTATTTTTCACCCCTATTTTTAGCCACATTGTGGGGGTTCTGAGCAAGTGGAGATCTTGATGCAGGATTTAAGATGCTCTCAGGCCGACCCAAGTGTCTCTTGGCTGTAAGTGCCTCTCCTCACGCTGTTGTGGTGTAAGTGCTGATGCTGTGTAAACAGGGGCTGTTCCTGGAACCTGACCTGGGAATTTCCTGACTTTCATGTATTTATCTGAAAACCCTTAGTGGTTAAGGAGCTCGCGAGGCGGATCCTTTTTTGGTAATGGACGATGTGGCACAGTTGCCCACCTTTCTCTTATTCGTAGCAGTTGGCTTGGGCACAGATGGTGGAGGCCAGACCCAGCTCAGCTGCCATTCTTCCTCCCAGCTCACCTGGTTTTAGGGTTTTAGGAGGAAAAGAAGGTCCCAACATCCCTGATTCAGTCCAGAGTCGAGCAGCAGCTCCTGGTCGAGTCGAACCTCCCTGCCCCTCTTACATGGGGCCTTTTGAACTGAAGCCACCGGTTGATTCACTGGTGAACTTCGGCAGATGCACAAATATTTATCGGGGGCTGAGCTGAGATAACCGAAGCACATTGCCCCTGCGCTCGCCGAGCCCAACTGGATTTCGGAACTGTGCTCCAGCAGACATGCCTTCCCAAGCTCTCTTACCTATGCTGCTCTTAAACAGACCAGGACAGAAGTCGCCTCCCAAAGGCTGCTTAAACCGACCCCTTGTAGCACTGATCCCTGGGAGCAGTTTGTGAGACTCTGTCCTTTCGGATCAGGCTGTTGGAGGAGCCTTCATCTTCCTGGGTTTAAAACGCCAGGTACAAAATGAAGGCTTCTGCTGTCATTACAGGGTCGTTAGGGTAATGCGTATTCGTGCTGACTTGGGAATGGAAAGCTGCTTGCAGGTGTCAGGAGGAGAACAATCCGGCTTTCCAATCAAAATTCATCGAATTATCTCGGAGCTCTTTGCATCATTCCTCCTCTCCTGTAACCTGTTTTTTCCTGTCCTATTAATTCACTGATGCCGTCGTCCGTCAGAACTGAGACTCTTACGACATTGGGAACATGAGTCGGTGACAGGGCTGAATGAATCAGTGGAGGCTGCCTGGGAGGGAGCTCAGCGCACACGTACGTCGTCTCTTCGCAATCAGCAGAAACAGGACAGGATATGCAGGACACCCTGAACTGCCACACGTCCCTGGCGTCCACCTGAGTGTGGCACCTCCCCTGCCAGGCAGGGGGACAGGGAGACCTTTAACGAGGAGCACGAGGAACGTTTTGGCCCGTGGCAGTTTCCTTTCCATTATTTAGGGTAGCTTTTTCTCTCAGCCGTGTGCCATTTGGATCTGCTCAAATTATAGATTCATCTCTATAGTTTTCAAACTGCACGGGGAAGAATCGTCTGTAATTTCCATCTGAAGTGACGTTCAGTTGCTATGGGATTCGGTGGCAAATTAGAAACCCATTATGCTTTGTTTCGTGCCGGTGGTAGCTCACTAGAGAGCTCGCTCTGATTGGTGACGTGTGCGGAGGGGAAAGAGAAAGTTTGTGACAGGATCCTTGTGACCGAAGCCGCTGCTTTTCAAAACGTGATCTGCTTTTTATCAGCAAATCATATGACGCCATTAACTGGGGAAGTGGAATTTGGGCACTAATAGCTTTGTGCTCTCTAGCAGCGCTGAGGGAACCAAGCCTGGAGGTTAACCCCTTAGGTTTTGAGGAGACTGGGCTGGTTTGGATGGGACACCTGTGGGCTGTTTTGACACCCGTGCAGGGGCTCTAGCAGGTGAATCATGGAATCATCAAGGTTGGAAAAGACCTCTAAGCTCATCCAGTCCAGCCCAGCCCCACCGTGCTGACCAAACCATGTCCTGAAGTGCTACGGCCACACTTTCAACCCCTCCAGTGATGGAGACTCCAGCACTGCCCTGGGCAGCCTCTGCCCGTGCTTCTCCACTCTTTATGTAGAGAATTTTTTCCTGATATCTGGTCTAGACCTCCCCTGGCACAACTTGAGGCCATTTTCTGTCATCCTGGAGACTGGATTCATGACTGAGCTCGACTAAACTCTCACTCCATTTTGGCGTGTAGCTAGTTTCTTATTCCACCTATACAGCAATGAAGGGAGGAGAGGAAGCTATTAAACATTTGTTTTAATTGTCTGATGTGTATCTGATCACACGTGGTGTTCTGGTGAGTCTCCTCAAGGGGTCTGATACCCAGTGGCCTTTTCCCTGGCCTTGCTCACTGAGTGTGGAGTCCATGGAGTTCCCCAGCACCAGAGGTTTTTCTGGCCCAGCCTGAAGCGCCCTGTCCTGCTCGGTTGGGTTTTATCGCAGTGCTGCTGTTGAAATAGTTCATTAACACAATGCGGGTGCTGCTGGGACAGCAGGCGAACCTTTACTTCTATCGAGGGAGGGGACGTTTTGTGAAGGGGGGGGAAAAAAGCATTTTGGGTCTTGTGAGTAAACAGCTGTGTTATCTGCTGAACAGTGCGCACGTTCCAAACCATTTAAACTCGGTTCTGCCTGTAACTTGTGAAGCGTCTCCAAATCCCTGGTGTTTGTGCATGTTGAAAAATGGGAAGGGACAGACTGCATGCGTCACTCTCGTGCTGATTTGTGCCAGCTAATCCCTGGGAGAAGAATACGTTTTGGCTGACTTAGTGGTTTTGCTGCTAATGCACGAGAGAATGTGTTTGAATGGCTGGAGTGGCTGCACGGGTTTAGGGAGACTTTGAAGGGATCCGTGTGTCTGGAATCCCGTAGCGAATATCTGGATTCGGGGACGTGGTTGTGTGAGAGACTGGTTTTATTTGGGTTTAGGGGAATGAGGGGAGAGGTTCAAGGGGGGAGAAGTGGTCATCAGCTTCCTAAGGTCAGGAAGGCAGAGATCAAGTTACTGCTGAATAATTAAGGTTACTGCTGCTTCTGGAGAAGCCATTATCAGGAGAACTTAATGCTAGTGAGAGAAAAGAAAAAGGCTGATAAGCCAAACTGTGCTGATATTTTCTAGGGGGTGGACGCAGGGGAGACCTCACCAAAACCAGCCTTGTCCATTCCATGTGCCTTAGCGTGACCTAGATGCATTATACGGGGAAGCGGCTTGGATTTGCTGATAAGAAGAGTTTTCTGTGCTATCTCCTGGGTTGCTTAGGAACATCTCGTGTCCATAGGGCATCTCCTGCATTCCATGGTAACCTGCTGCTGCCTTTTGACTGGTTTTGTCGTGTTTCTCCTCAAAGCGCTGCTGTAATAAAGAGCAGGATAAACCCCTGGGCAGCCGCTTTGCGGTGTGCCAGCGTGTGTCACTGCTCGCGCCATGCAGGCTTCCAAAATCCAGCCCTTTTCGCGTTGCTCCAGCAGAAAGGCAGCCTAGAAAAAACACCGCTCCATGCACTTGGGCTCTCCTTTCTTTACATTGGACTGGTGCCTCTCTTAATTTAAAGGAACCAGCATAGGTTTAACTCAAAAAGAGGTCACTGCTCGTCAGCAGGACTCAACTGAGCTGCCCACATCCACCCACCCGGAGTCTTCCCTGAGCCAGTGCAACCAGGTGGCTGTTAACCTTCTGCTCGCCCTCTGTGTACCAGAAGTCTTCTTGGGTTTGGTAATGTAGAAGAGAATGTTTCAGTCCTTGACATTAATGGAAAACCAAGATGTTTCACTGTTCTACTAAGGCTCTTCAGGCCAGGCCCCACCACTCTTCCTTCTTGGATGCAGAACCTCCAGCCGTCCAGGGAGGCTCTGGGCATGGTGGCTGCATCCAAGCAGTGGGACCAGCAGGGATGAGAGAGGGGATTCTGCTCCTCTGCTCCGTTCTGGGGAGGACTAAGCTGGAGCCATACATTCAGCTCTGGAGTCCTCAGCACATGAAGGACATGGAGCTGTTGGAGTGAGTCCAGAGAAGGCCACGGAGATGATCTGAGGGCTGGAGCATCTCCTGTATGAGGCCAGGCTGAGAGACCTGGGGTTGTTCAGCCTGGAGAAGAGAAGGCTCTGGGGAGACCTTAGAGCAGCTTCTAGTAGGGAAAGGAACTCCAGGAAAGCTGGGGAGGGGCTCTTGATCAGGGAGGGCAGGGAGAGGATGAAGGGGAACTGGTTTGAACTGAAAGGGTTTAGATGAGATCTTAGGTATAAATGTTTTGCTGTGAGGGTGAGGAGGCCCAGGTTGCCCAGAGCAGTGGTGGCTGCCCCATCCCTGGAGGGGTTCAAGGGCAGGTTGGATGGGGCTTGGAGCCCCTGATCCCGTGGGAGGTGTCCCTGGCCACGGCAGGGGTGGCACTGGATGGTCCTGGTTATTCCATGATTCTCTGACTGCCCTGCAGGATGTCGGATCCTCACGGGGAGAACGCTGGAGCAGGCATCTCAAAGGGTGATCTGCACGAAGCACTGAGCAAAGGCCTGAGCTGCGCTGCCAGCATCAGCCCCTGTTCCAGACTGTGCTGTTGGGTTCAACGGTGGATGCAGACTTTGGCTTTGGGTTCACGTCTGTGTGCGATGGTGTTTAGCCAGCGCTGCAAAACCTCCTAAAACCAGTGAGCTGCCTGCACCTCCATAGTACTTAGATTTCATCAGCACAAACATCCTCTTGACTACTTGGCTCATGCATTTTGAGACCCAGATGGTTTAGCAGGTAGTGCCATGTTGTGATAAGAGCAACCCCAACACTCGCAGTGGGTTTGTTTTTACAGGATCAGCACTGTGAGGGCAGTTTAAGCTCATTGCCGTCCCTTAGCGAGATCAGGCACGTCCCGTAAAAGCTTAACAAAAAGGATGGAAGAAATGCCAGCTCAATCCATACCCCTGTGCCCAAAGGATCCATATTTTCTAAAACTGAGGTGGACGATGCTATTTTAATCTTTCTTCTATATTCTTACCCGTTGCGGGCTCGTTCCGCGATGGGCTGCAATCGATACGTTATGTGCCAGCTGTGGTTACTTGAATCATATTTCCACATCGCAGTGTCTAGACTTGATGTTTGTGTGAGTTCTGTTGTACCTTTCCAGCCCCGGCGCTGATTTCAGTTGGTTTTGGCTCCCGGTTTCTATGAGAAAATGAAATGGGCTGTGTTTCTGTCTTTCCCCGTCCCCAGAAAGAAGGGAACTAGGAAGTTGACGGAACTTGGTTTTTTAAAGCTCCTTTGCCACCATTTTTCGGTCTTTTGGGAGGATCTGGGTGTGGAGGAGCTGGGTTCTGCCCTTCAGTGGCTGGAAGAGGAAAGCCCGGGCAAACCTCTGATGCTGGAGATAAATCCCTCCCTGGTTCTTGCAGTGAGGTTCTTGCTCTGTGTCGAATCTCTGTGGTGCTCCAAGAGACTGATAATACAGCCCTAGATGACATGAACCCCCTTGTGACCAGGAGGCAGGACAGGGTTTGGTGAACACAGACATCAGAAAGTCCAAGGAGGTTCTTCTCCCTCTGGACTCAACACTGATGAGACCAAACCTTGAATCCTGGGGTCAGTTGTGGGCCCCTCACCACAAGAACGATGTTGAGGCTCTGAAGCGAGTCCAGAGAAAAGCAACGAAGCTGGGGAAGGGGCTGGAGAAGAGGAGGAGCGGTTGAGAGAGCTGGGGGTGTTTATCCTGGAGAAGAGGAGGCTGAGGGGAGACCTCATTGCTCTATGCAACTCCCTGAAAGGAGGTTGTGGAGAGGAGGGAGTTGGGCTCTTCTGCTAAGGGACAGGGGACCGGACAAGAGGGAATGGCCTCAAGCTCCACCAGGGGAGATTCAGGCTGCACATCAGGAAAAAAATTTTCCCAGAAAGGGTCATTGGGCTGAACAGTCTGATCAGGGAGGGGGTTGAGTCACCTTCCCTGGAGGTGTTTAAGGGTCAGGTGGATGAGGTGCTGAGGGACATGGGTTAGTGCTTGATGGGAATGGTTGGACTGGATGATCTGGTGGGTCTCTTCCAACCCAGTTGTTCTATGACTCAAAAGAGTAGTATGGATAAATCAGTGAAAAGAAATAATGCTTCCAGCTCATAATTAACTTATAAAGCTTGCTGCCATTGAATTTAAAAGACTTAAGTGCATTGGAATAGCGAGAAAACTTGGTCAGATAGTATGCAAAGAATAAAGGTTGTGGTCAGGGCTTCTCTGCATCTCTGCGCATCAGCTCCTCGACTCCCATTTCTCCTCCAGTTTTTGAGGTGATCCAGCTTGTTGCCAAAGCTGTGACTCTACCTCTTCCAAGGAGCTGAGCTCCATGCAAACGTCAGTGTAAATTCTTCCATTCCCGTCGGATCCAGGATTCAGTGGATGCTTTTCAGAGCCCAGGATGGGCGGAGTAGCAAGGAAGCAAAATTTTTCCACCCTGCCTGAGCTTGGGCAAGCGGAAATTGTGCCTCGGAAGCCTTATAAGGCGAGTCAGCCAGCTCCTGCTGGGCTCACCTTTCCACGGGGAGGCTGGGGAAGGGAGCAGCCCTTGCTCACAGGGAGAGCGTGAGGTCTGCTGGCCCTTTGAAGTTGTTCCTTGTGCGTCTGGCACTCGCCGGAGGTGTGGTGCGGCAGGCCCGATTAGGTCGCAGCAGCTCATTAACTCCCTGAGTTGTGGGGCTTTAGCACGCCGTCCCAAAACGAAGGCGTGAACTCATGATTCAGGATGAAACTGCTGTAAAACCGAGCAGAGCCGGGAAGAGGTTGAGGCAGGTCAGAGTGGAGCAGGCGGCTGTCATGGGGCGTCTTCGCTCCTGATGCGGGTGCTGACGGCAGGCTGGACCAGGCAGGACTTTGCTCGGAGACGATAGTCCCTACGTTGATAAAATAGGAATTTGAAAACACAGATTATGCCTCCGGGGGTGTTCGGCCGTCAGAGCTGGCAAAGATGGAACTGTGACCTCTGCTGCTGCTTCTCGCAGAACTAAGCACAACTTCTGCTCCCATAAATAGTCCCTTAAGAAGTGCGTAGGAGCGCTGCCGACCAATTTCTCTTGAAAAGTGCCTTCAGTGGCGCCTGCCAAAGCGGCCTTGCTCGCTGCTGTCCATCTGCGCACTTCCCAGTGTGACTGTGGGATCGGGGTGGGCCTGTGCACAAGCCCTGCTTCCTTCTCTCCCAGTTCTCAGTAATAAAAGGAGCCTTTAATTACCTGTCCTCTCTTCACAGTCAATGAGGGAGGGAGCTGGTACTTCTCCTGTTTGATTTTCCTGCTGTAACAGGGTCTGTGTTCCGTGATGCCACTGAAGAGGTGAGAATGGAGCAGTTTCCAAAAGCTCCTGGGTGCCTCAGAGGTGGTCTGGCTGATATCAGGGATGGCCACCAATCCTGGTCTTTATCCCAGGAATCATGGGTGGTTTCCTAAAGAAGAGCAATGCAGCTGAGCCAGTGGGTTGGAGTGAACCAGTTCTCCCAGCTGGGACTCCAGGAGCAGCCCCGAAACACACGGCTTTGCCGAGGAAACAGCTCTTTGTTTATTCATTAGAAAAGTGGAAATGGGAAGGGGGAGGTGGTAATGGGCACAGGATAAAGTAAAACATACGTTAACCTTTCTGAAGGTAACTGTGATATCTTGAATCTGTTTGCTTGACGTGGGACTTAATGGTGATTAAAACCGATGGCAAACACGTTTCTAGAGGCGTGATTCGGAAATTGTTGATGAATGGTTGAAGGACTTTGTTCTTACTGTGTTCAAATGGTCCAGTGGCAATGACTGCATTAAAATCTAGAATGTTTTCCTTTTGGGTTCCTTAATGTGGAAGGAGAAACGAGATCTATTACCTAGAAGGTTTAATATTCCAGCGTCAGAGTTGTTTCCATGGCCTTCCCACGGAATCCCTGCAGTGGTTTGCACTGGAGCTGTATCTCACGTAGGTGCCGCCTGCATCTCGCTGGGAATTTTAACTCTCGTACAATTAAGGCCATTTAACTCCATATAAAGGCCTTTTACTTGTCATTAAGGCTGAATTTATGGACGCTGACAGCAGGAAGAAACACATTTTATTCCGACCTCGATGGGCTCAAGTTAAGAAAGCAAAACGTTTCAGCTACCGAGAACTCTGCTGGATTGTTATATTTAGCCCCAAAATTCTGGTCAGACAATTCAGCGCCAGCTCGGTGGCCACACCACCTCTTTTGCATGTGCGAGGGAGCTGAACCGGCTCGACTCACTCCGCTGGGCAAGAGAGATGCTCTGTCTTCGGGTACCAAATCTCTGGAGGCCTTTGGGCTTGGACCTGGGGAGCCTTCGCAGCACTGCGGTCGAGCCTTGTTTAGCTGGCAGGGGTGATGTGTTTTTACTGCTCTTATCTGGACTATTTCGTGTTCATTTTTGGAATTCGCTGTAACCTGAACTTCCACAGGTGTCCTTGTGGGGAGTGGAGAAACATCTGACTTGGTTTTTTTTTTTTTTTTTTTTTCCTGGAGGTCGATTTTTTGCCAGTTTAGAAGAGTGCGTTCTTTCTTTGACTGTTTGTCGCTTTATTTTTGGAGCAGGTTTGTTACCAGCCAGCCTGGCAGTGTAAATAAAGAGGCCGCTGAAACAGTGTGAGTTCTGTGCTGCTGGCGAAGGAGAGGCAGCACCTCCTTGAACTCAGCAGCAGCTTCATCGGGCAGCTGCCCTCGCTTCTCTGTCACCCCTGGAAGCTGGTGTTTTGCGAGGAGGCTGTGGCAGGGAGGTGGAGGCTGTGGGACACACGGAGGGTAAAACACGATAGGAAATCCAGTGGAGTTGTCTCGCTCGGTGCTTTGAGCTAGGTTTTTTTGCAGGCAGTGATGGAAAAAAACAGTATTTAGTGATCACTTCATAGCCAACTCCCCCTGAAGATGGTATGAGATTTCAGCAACGTTCCTGCCGGGTGCCAAGCTTCCGTTGGGTTGTGTTCCCAGAGTCCCGCTCAGCGTCACAGCAGCTCGGCCTGAAAGCCAAAGGAAGCTGCCTTCTGAGCACTGTGCTTGAGCTTTTGAGGTTGATACGGCTTGTGGGGCGGTCGGATTTCTCTGGGATTCCTTTAGCTTCCCGACTCCGACTGGTTTGGTCGTAACCTCTTCCAGGAGGGCTGGCTCCGACTCCATGAGGAACGTCGGAAGATCGTCTGAAGTGGAACTTCAGCCTAGTAATTATGCTTCGCTTTGGGTGTCAGTAGGATAGAGCTGGGCACCAGGGGAAAACTGGTCCAGGCTTGTTCTCCTGGGCTCAGCACCGCGTTAGGTCTGAGATTTCCTCCAGGATGGCTGAACGAGTTAGTCAATCTGATCTCTAAATTGCCTTTCTATATTTTTCTCTCGCAAGAAAAATAGCGAAGTTGTCCGAAAGATAAGGATCGCGGTGATATTTCAGCAGCTTAAGCCATCGCTGAGCACACAAGGCAAGTGAATCACCCCAGTGTGTGTTCGTGTGGCCTAAAATAAACGAGGCTTTCGTAAGCAAAGGCAGGGAGTTAGAATCCCCGTGTTTTCGTTAAAAGACTGCAGTGGAGAAAACTCCGCTTCGAATTCAGCCTCGGGCTCATGTTGTTCATTAACTGATAGTTGCTCCTGTTTACCTGGTGCGATAAGTACAGCATTAGGAAGGGCTAACAGCGCCGATGCCGTCACAGCTGCCCTTCAGGGGGAATTGCTCCCTGGTTTATGGCTCGGTTTACTGACAGGTGAGATTTTTTTTTTTTTTTTGAACTGAAATAAATGCAAACAGCCAGAATGTACCTCTCCTGCTCGTGGAAACCAGCTTTTTACCCCCTGTCCTTAGCAACCTGGTAGCGCTGTTCTGGGTACAAAGGTCATTTAAATATCTGACATCTCGGGCCAACAGCGTGCTGGCTCTTAATGAGGCTTAAAGCCAGCGCGTTCCTGTCTGACAGGAATACACTCTGCTCTGGAGCAGGAGGGAGACGTGGGCTGCTGCCTGGGATGGGATGGCCCCTTTCTGGCCCAGCTTCCCAGAATCTCCAGGCCGTCCTGGGTTGCAGGGTTGTGATTTCTCTCTTGTTAGGCAAATGAGCGCAGGTGTTGGACGGCATGTTCACAATCTCAGAAGAAAAGTGACTGAAATATCACACAGGTGCTGGTTTAGAACAAGCACTCCCTGCGTTTCAGAAGCTGAGATTATCTCTTTCTGGCCCTGGCTTCCCACCACCACAGGCAGCATGGAGGCCTTTTGCCTCGTTCTTCATTGCTGTCCTGCTCAAACCATCCCTTCCCTGCAGATGTCACTGACAGGGAACTGAAGCTCTTGAATCCTCAGTCCCGTGTTCTCTGCGAGGCTTGGTCAGTGGTTTGAATGTCTCAGGGCTCTTGTTCTCATCCTGCTCCAGTACTGGAATTTCAGCACCTTCGGCCTTGCCGCAGCCTTGTTGGCTCTTGGACTGTTCTCCAGTTAAAACTAGGTCAGAAACAACCGTCAGCTGCTGATATTTCACTGTTCCGGTTGTATAAGTTGTTACCCAGCATTGCTGCCTTTAGTGGCTTGCTTTAATTTTAACAAATTAAATGTCTCGCCGCGCTCTGCACGAGCAGCCTGACAGAGCTGGTAAAGCTGCTCAGGGGAATGTCTCGGCTATAAAAGCAGCGTTACCTGGTTTGGGTCTGGAAGGTGAATTATCAGTTTGTTACACATAACACCCGAGATGCTGAGCTGATGGATTATTTCCACACGCTCTCTCAACCTTGAATATTCGCTGGCAGGTTGGGTGCAGCTGGTTTTCTGGCTGTAATTCACCCACTCCTCTCACTGTCTGAGTGGGTTTTTAACCTGATAGGTGAAAGGAGCAGAGATCTTAAAAAAACATGTAGTTGCAAACACACAGGTTGGCAAGAAGCACAGTGCAGTGGGTATGTTGGGAGTCGTTTAAAATGTTTATTTTTATTTGAGTTTTAGCTGACTCCGGCCACTCAACGTTATTCCGCGACTGTGATTGGAGCTGTGCTTGAAGTCAGAGCCTGAGTGGCTCGGGATCCACTGAAATCACCTGGTGTAGTTTAATGGGGTCCCTACTCCTGCTCTTTGCACCTCAAATCCTGGGCTTGGTTTTGAGCCCCTCATGACAAGAAGGACGTTGAGGGGCTGGGGCACGTCTGGAGAAGGGGAGTGGAGCTGGTTTAGAGCACAAGCCTTGTGAGGAGCGGCTGAGAGAGCTGGGATTGTTTAGAGAGACGTTGTTTAGAAGGACGTTGAGGGGCTGGGGCACGTCTGGAGAAGGGGAGTGGAGCTGGTTTAGAGCACAAGCCTTGTTTAGAGCGGCTGAGAGAGCTGGAGAAAAGGAGAGTGAGAGGAGACCTTGTCACTGTCTACAGCTGCCTGAAAGGAGCTTGGAGTGAGGTGGATGTTGGTCTCCTCTCCCTAGTGACAGGTGATACGATAGTGTTTGATAGGAATGGTTGGACTCGATGATCCGATGGGTCTCTTCCAGCCTGGTTGTTCTATGATTCTATGATGATAGGAGAGGAGCATGACAGAATAACACGTGTGGTTTGGAAGGAGAGGAGTGTTTAAAGAGAATGGAATTGGCCAGAAGAGTAGGTGAGTGTTGATGGTGGATGTTGTGCTCAGAGCAGCAGAGATGGAGAAGTCTCATCTGCAGGACTGGCTCCCTTGGTGACCATCTCTTCGTTACACGGGTGTCTGGTGCCTCTGTGCTGAGCGAGCAGTTTGGAGCTGCTGCCTGGCGAGTGCGTGTCAGCTGGCTCCTGCTTCCCCTTCCCCAGGGAGGGGAAGCAAACTTTAAGCTTCCTTGTCTTTAGTAGCTAAGTCTTTCTGGTGAAGCTTCTTGAAATCATCACACTTTTAGCTGTGTCCATGTTTCAAATCTGAGGCTGTTGGGGGTGGGAAGGGTCAGGAATAGAAACGCTGGGGAGTTGCTGCATCCTTTTTGGGCAATCGGACCAAAAATGTCTCCGTCTTTGCATTTCACAGACCCGGTTGCTGCATCCTTTTTGGGCAATCAGACCAAAAATGTCTCCATCTTTTGCATTTCACAGACCCGATTCTGTTGTCAAAACAGAGCAAAAGCTGTAGTGCTTGCATTGCTTCAGGAAGGCAAGAGTGAAAAGTGCCATTTCGCAGAGAGGTGGTAGCGAGCCAAGCGATTTCCACGGTTGAAATTGTTTTCCTCAGCATTTCCCAAGCTGTTTGGTTCCCTTTGAGAGGTGGCCACATCTCCAGCAAAGCTCCCTCCTCTCCCAGAGGAAGCGCAGAACCCTTTGTTCACAATACCTTGGGCTGGAGGCAATCTGAGAAAATCTATAACCCTAAAATGATTCTTGGCCCATAAAAAATATTTGAGTAAAGCCCATAGGGGAAGCCAGGACTGCTGCCTCCCCTTTAGCAGAGTTGGGAATTTGAGATGCTTCCCTTTCCTCCTGCCAGGGTTTTTCAGTCCTTTCCCAATTTAACGAGATGGTCTGATCCGACAGTAAAATCCTGCCTCAAAACCAGGGGATGTTGCGTGCGAGGGATGATTGTCCAGGGAGTTCTGGGCACGGATGTCTTGATGGGCTCCCTGCCAGGCCGTGGTCTCGCTGAATTGTCCTGTAACACAAACGCCTAAAGCCCTGCTGCTGAGCTCTTCGTTAAGAGAATATTTGATAACCATTTCCAGTTTCCAGTGCAGGGAGGCAGAACGGGGAATTTTTTCCGTGGAACGGTGCTTCTTGTTGACAACTGTGTTTCAAAGCAGATCCACGTGCTCGAAAAACAAATGGAGGAGAGGGTTTGCTTTCCTGGGCCTGCGCTTCAGAAATGCCAATATTTACCTTCCCTTTTCCTGCCTTATCTCTAACCTGCGGTGCCTGCTTGCAGATGTGTCCGTGCTGGAGTGCTGTGTTCTAGGAGAGGGACAGCTTCAGGCCATGTGAGCAGATGGAATTCTGATTCCATTTTCTGATTTAAACCATTTTTGTGTTCCTCCTGTACAAGCAAGTGACTGCAGGGTCGTGACTTTAAAGAAAAAATGGCTTCGGGATGCATTCATTTAACATAAAATTACTTTTCTCCAGTTCGGTCGTTCGAGTAACAAAGCAATGGAACTTATTTCTAGGTTTGGGCTTAGATTTTTGGGCTGAATTTGCCAGCGCAGCATTATCTCTGTACGAGTGCTTTGGGAAATGTTGTTTCAACTTGTTTTACGCTTTCCTGGCTTTGCCTCCTTTTGCTTTTAGTCTGAGTTACAGAAGAGCAATCCCTTGGGGAACAATGGCAATAAAAATAACTGTTGGGGCAGGATTGTGTTGATTTCTGCTCATGGGGAAGGGGAACCGGGAGCTCCAGGCTGGGGAGAGCAAGGCAGGACCCTGGATGAAAAGTAAAGGGTGTTACAGGACCCTGGGAGAAAAGTAAAGGGTGTTTCAGTGGATCAAGAGCGATGGGGAACGTTGAAATAGCTCTGGAGGCTGCTGGGGGTCAGGAACACCCTCTGGTGATGAGAAACAGAGGCAGAATGTCCAGCAACCAAAATTTCCTTTTCAGAGTGATGCGGTAGCCGTATCAGAACCACTGGTGTTTTGCTTCAAGTGAAGAAGGTCTCCTGCATTCTTGTGTTAAACATCGGGGTCAGGGGGAAGTCTTGTGTTTTGATAATTCTTTTGTTCTAGATATATTTCGAAATTTTTAATTGCTTACCCAGTGCTTTGAGCAGTTGTACAAGATGCTGCAGGGATGGAAGGCTTTTTCCTTTCCAGTACCTGAAGAAGAAAGCTGTGGAGGGACTTTTTGTGAGGATGTGTAGTGATAGGGAAAGGGAGAATGGCTCGGAATTGTATGAGGGAAGATTTAAATTAGATATTGGGAAGAAATTCGTCACAATGAGGGTGGGGAGGCCCTAACCCATGTTGCCCAGAGCAGGGGTGGCTGCCCCATCCCTGGAGGGGCTCAAGGCCAGGTTGGATGGGGCTTGGAACCCCTGATCCAGCAGGAGGTGTCCCTACCCATGGCAGGGGTGGGACTGGATGGGCTTTGAGGTCCCTTCCAACCCAAACCATTCAATGATTCCTCCAAGACATTTATTTCTTAAGTCCTTGCGTGCTCTAGGAGTTGGCCAGTGCCCATAAAATCTCACTGAGCAGCCCTGTCTGGTGAAGTTGGTTGGAGTTGGTGATGGTTAAACTGCAGATGGTCTTCCTTTACACTCTCCTGGCAGTCTGATATCAGGCATAAAGAGTTGAGACTTTATGGTTGTTGCATCTCTTACAGAACTAATGAGTTGGGCTCCTTAGCTCCCCGGAAAAGATAAACACCAAATTAAAAAAAGGAGTGCTGGACCGTTGGGAAATATGCTCGGAGTCTCCCAACTTGGATTCCCAGAAGAGGCTGACTTCTGCATCAGCGCTGAAGATAGGTTCTGTGTCTGAGTTAATTAGGAACTGCTTAATTGGTACGACAAAGCCATCTTGGGTCTGTTCCTCTTTCTTACCATACGCATTCCCTTTGACCTCAGAGTACATGTCGCCTCCTGTTTCGGTGGGGATTTGTGTTGCTTTTCAGCTTTAGTAGAGAGCTACAGCCGCTCCTCCATCAGATGACATCAAGGGGCAACTTGGAAGCAGCAGTGATGGGATCCAGTGATCTGCTCATCTGAAAAGAAAGCCATGTTTATGCAGAAGCTATGGGCTTCTTAAAGGGAACTGGGTTCTTCTGTGCCTGTCCGTATTCTCCTCTGGCAATGCCTCCATGTCTTGCGTTAGCCTGACCCTGTAGAGCTGGGCCCTTCGCTGGAGACGGCAGGTTTTTAGTCCTCAGCTTCCTCTGGAAACCCCAGGTCCACATTACTGTGTTCAGTTCTGGGCTTCTCACCACAAGAAAGATATTGAGGCTCTGGAGCGAGTCCAGAGAAGAGCAACAAAACTGGGGAAGGGGCTCTAGAAGAAGAGGAGTGGCTGAGAGAACTGGGGGTGTTCATCCTGGAGAAGAGGAGGCTGAGGGGAGACCTCATTGCTCTGTGCAACTCCCTGAGAGGAGGTTGTGGAGAGGAGGGAGCTGGGCTCTTCTCCCAAGGGACAGGATTAGAGGGAATGGTCTCAAGCTCTGCCAGGGGAGGGTCAGGCTGGACATCAGGATGAAATATTTCCCAGAAAGTGTCACTGGCTAGTGTCAGAGGCTGCCCAGGGAGGGGGTTGAGTCCCTTTCCCTGGAGGGGTTTAAGGTGTGGGCGGACGAGGTGCTGAGGGACATGGGTTAGTGCTTGATGGGAATGGTTGGACTTGATGATGCGGTGGGTCTCTTCCAACCTGGTTGGCACAAAGAGTTTGTGTTGTCTTTCGAGCCCATCACGTCCCTACAGCATCGCATGATCGTGTGTCTGTACAGAACAGTTCTGCATCCATCCTGGTGTTCTTGAGAGAGATCTTCTCCGTTGCTGCGTTTGCGTTGCTGTAGATGTGTAGGAACAGGGCTTGTAAGAAGTCCTTGGGTGACGCCGCGGTGGAGAGGTGTTTGGTTGCTCCCTGATTACTGATACAAGTGGCCTTGAAGGGACCGAGCTGCTGCTTTGCAGGCACAAAGCATTTCAGCTGGGCTAGACTCTTTGTTTTAACTTAACCCTGTGTTTTAGACTAGACTTCACCAGGAATTTCTTCATGATGAGGGTGGTGAGGCACTGGAAGAGGTTGCCGGGGAACTTGTGGCTGCCCCATCCCTGGAGGGGTTCAAGGGTGGGTTGGATGGGGCTTGGAGCCCCTCATCCAGTGGGAGGTGTCCCTGCCCATGGCAGAGGTGGCACTGGATGAGCCTTGAGGTCCCTTCCAACTATTCTGTGATTCTGTGGTTCTACTCTAAACTTACTCAGAGGCAGTGGTTTTCTATATTTCACTGAGCCGGTATCACTGCTGCTCAGATTGTAGTGGTGTAAAATCTTTGACTCTTATGCTGTCTGTTACTGAAGAGCTGTAAACGATGGAGTTTTCCCTCAACATTAAGGTTTTGTTGGGCTGAAATTTTTCATAAAACCTGTTTTCCTTCTCCTAGTGGCTCTCTTGGTTCTGACGCTGGAAAGTTCAGCTGCAGCAGAGGTGACGTTTGTGCTCAGCCTGCTTAGAATGACGCAGTTATAGACAGTTTTTAACAGTTTAACAATTAAACACTTTAAAATGCAAAGCTGAGCGTTCTGGCTGACGTAACAGCTCCTTATCATTTTATTGCTCCTTGCACCATGTGATGACTGGGATTTATAGGTGTTTTAATATCACGGTGATCAGAGAATCAGAGGATGATTTGGGTTGGAAGGGACCTTAAAGATCATCTGATACCAACACTCTGTCACGGGCAGGGACACCTCCCACTGGATCAGAGGCTCCAACCTGGCCTTGAACCCCTCCAGGGATGAGGCAGCCTCAACTTCCCTGGAAACCTGGCCCAGGGCTTCCATAGCTGTGGATTTCCATGGCATTTCCAAGACTGTTTCCCTAAGAACATCATATTTGAATCACAAGCCTTATATATAAAAAACTCTGGAGGGCTTTGTAGTTTAGCTCAACAGAAATTAAACAGCATCTGTGATTCCCAAGTCTCAGCAGCCTCGGTCCTGTCTGCAGCATCTCCATGTCCACATCCTCAACGAGATCGTTGGGAGGCCTGGAATTGCATGTGGAAATTGTATTGCACGGAGACAATGTTTGTCTGCTGTAAGTAAGAGATGTGACATAGAAGATTCACGAGGGTTTTTTTTTTCCTCACTGTGTTTCTAGTAGGAGGTAAATATAACCCTTGAAAAAGGGGAATGTCTTGGGAGAAGGTTTTTCTCTCCCCAAGTACACAGTGGGTCTCTGGGGCCGGGTCTGGTAATTGCCTGCCAGGAAACTTTGCACACAGTCACTTGAAGCTGTTGTGGCTTCATTCAAAGGTATTTCTTTCCCCTGGGGTTTAGAGCTCTCGCTGCTAATGAACTTTGGGACTCCAGGGTGTCTCTGGTGAGTGTGTCACAAGGGGATATTTCTATATCAACAGCCTTTCAGTACAGAAAGGGGCTCCAGGAAAGCTGGAGAGGGGCTCTTGATCAGGGAGTGAAGGGAGAGGACAGGAGGGAATGGTTTTAAACTGGAAGAGGAAGGTTTAGGGTAGACATCAGGAAGAAATTCTTCATGATGAGGGTGGGGAGGCTCTGGAACAGGTTGCCCAGAGCAGGGGTGGCTGCCCCATCCCTGGAGGGATTCAAGTCCAGGTTGGATGGGGCTTGGAGCCCCTGATACAGCAGGAGGTGTCCCTGCCCATGACAGGATTTGGAAATGGATGATCTTTGAGATCCCTTCCAACCCAAACCATCTCACAATTCAGTGGTTCTATATTTGCTTTGGGTTTGGTCTGCGTTTTGCTTATCACAATCTGTGTACTGTGTTTAAAATAGAAGTGGAGATGTAAATGGTTGAGTTCTCTTCAGGTCTGCAGGGCAGCTTTTCTTCAGCATCTGGATCTGCTGAAGCTACATACCCTCCAGGACTGAAAACTGACCCCTTTTCCCCCCTCCTTTGGCCAGTTCTGCTGAGAAACCAGAGGGAAAAATGGATCCTTCTGCTATTTGGTGCACACTGCCTGTGCGAAAGAGACATAAAGCAGTCGTAACCAAGGAATTAGAGGAACTCTGATGAGTTTGGGGTATTAGCGAGTCAGAAATTAATGAATTTTAAGGGATTTCTTTTTCTTCTCATATTTCTACCTGGCTTCAGAGGCGTAGAGGTCTTTCTTTGCTGGATTGCATGTGCCACTCTAAATGTCCATTAATGCAGCTCTGGTGCTGCCAGGATTGTATCCTTTCCCTGTACATTTATTGAAAGTCTTGCTCCTGATTCAAAATGTTCGCAAGAAGCTTTAAATTCTGAAAACAATTCCTTTCCTTTAGCATAAAGATGGGGAAGCTTTTATTTGCACTGTTTGCTCGGACAAACACACCGGCACCGAGAATAGGCAAATATTTTCCGTGTAACTCTGCCTCCAGCGTGAATTCCAGTAAATCCATCCCAGTAAATGTTCTCAAACCAACATATTCTCCAATTATCTTTGTTTCCCTGAAGAAACGGGAAGTTTCCAGCTCAGGATTTCAAGTGCTCCTTCTGGTCCTTTGTTGGAATATCCCATCCAACTTTCCCACGAAGTGCTTTTGAAGCTCTATACCGGCTCTGATCCAGTAATCAGCAGTGGTGAGGCCGCTCCTTGAATACTGTGTTCAGTTCTGGATCCCTCAACACAAGAAGGATGTTGAGGCTCTGGAGTGAGTCCAGAGAAGAGCCACGAGGCTGGTGAAGGGGCTGGAGAACAGAACCTATGAGGAGCGGCTGAGAGAGCTGGAGGTGTTTAGCCTGGAGAAGAGGAGGCTGAGAGGAGACCTCATTACTCTCTACAACTACCTGAAAGGAGGTTGTGGAGAGGAGGGAGCTGGGCTCTTCTCCCACGTGACAGGGGTCAGGACAAGAGGGAATGGCCTCAAGCTCTGCCAGGGGAGGTTTAGGCTAGAGATTAGGAGGAAGTTTTTCACAGAAAGGGTTATTGGGCATTGGAATAGGCTGCCCAGGGAGGTGGTTGATTCCCCTTCCCTGGAGGTGTTTAAGGAATGGGTGGATGAGGTCTTGTGGGACTTGGTTTAGTGTTTGATAGGAATGGTTGGACTAGAAGATCTGATGGGTCCCTTCCAACCTGGTTGTTCTATGATTCTATGATTCTACCCGAATAATGTACATTATTGGTTTGACATTCCATTTTTGTGTGTTTTATGGATACTTTCTTGTTCCTCCGCCTCTTTCCTCAAGCTTCCATGTGCCTGGTCCGCAGCGTTTCAGTGCAAGGAGCCTCTGTGGGCGTTCAGAGTAGGCATTAAGGGCTCCGAGCTCTCCTCTATCCCGGGGAGGCTGGAGGATGAAGATGAGCTTAAAACCCCACTAATAGAAGACAAATGTTTTGTGGGAGCTTTGGGGATGAGCGTTTGGGGTTTTGGTTTAATCCCATGACTTCTGCAATAACCTCCCAGCTTCTGGGGGCCTGTCTGGCAAACAGCACTTGGGAATGTGGGGTCTGATTCCTGCTGGCATCCCACAGCAGAGAATTTGTGTTTGGAGGCTTGTGGCTTTCTCTGCACCGTGCCCTGAGGATACAGCAGGGGCTCTGCAAGGCAGTGAGCTGGGCAGGGGAACGTGGAAATGCTCTTTCCAGATAGAGTCATAGAATCACCAGGTTGGAAGAGACCCACTGGATCATCGAGTCCAACCATTCCCATCAATCACTAACCCATGTCCCTCAGCACCTTGTCTACCTGTCCCTTAAACCCCTCCAGGGAAGGGGAATCAACCCCCTCCCCGGGCAGCCTCTCCCACTGCCCAATCACCCTTTCTGTGTAATATTTCATCCTGATATCCAGCCTGACCCTCCCCTGGCAGAGCTTGAGGCCATTCCCTCTTGTCCTGTCTCCTGTTCCTTGGGAGAAGAGCCCAGCTCCCTCTTCTCCACAACCTTCTTTCAGGTAGTTGGAGAGAACAATGAGGTCTCCTCTCAACCTCCTCTTCTCCAGGCTAAAAAACTTCAAGCCAATGTGTATGGAGATCAGGCAATTAATAAATCCTGTAATTAAAGCTTGTCCTGATGCGTGTAGCAGGGCTTCTGTGTTGTTTCAGCCTCGCTTTTCAGCATCCACTCCCTATCACCTTTGTATGTTCCCAAAGACATGTTCCCAAGCAAAGATGCTGGCAGAGCATCCCGATCCCCAACCAGCCGGACGCGCCGTCCACATTCCCGTGTTTTTCAGCCCAGATTTTTTCAATGTTTGAGATGCCTGTTTGCTCGAGTCTGTCCGTGTGGATTTCTGGGCACCTCGCGCAGGACATGCTGAGAGCGTGAGCGCAGAGCTGGCCGGCCCGTCCGTGAGCCGCACGCTCTGGTATGCGGTGTCGTGGCACTCAAAGAATTCGTCTATCTCCGTACGGAGAGCTACACGTTGTTTATTGTTTCATTAGAAGGTTGGTTTGGGTCTGTAAAACTCGCTGTACGGCACAGGGTGAGCTCTGCCAGCTTCAGCTGTGCTCTCTCTTTCCTCACCATCCTAAATATCTCGTAACGACCAGGACAGGATGAGAATCTGTTAAATCACATTCAACAGCCTCTCAAAGGATCAGGAGCCGTGGCTTGCTCCAAGCTTATCCAGCTCTACTTGGACTTTGGAGGATGGTTTCTTGGTAGGGAATTTTTGATTGTTAATGTCAGAGTGTTGTGGCCGAGATCCTTCACTCCTGGGCTGAAAGCGTTTGGAAAGGTTTTACGAGAGATGATAAATTTAATGAGCTTGCGGGCTGTTAACTCCTCTGCTGCTCACTCTGAATGTCTGTTTCTGGGATTCTGTGGATTTCCTTGTCGTGCCAGGAGCTGCGGGCACTGGGGCACGAACAGGACAATCCAAATGCTCTGGTTGGGCTTGGGTTCCTAAACCCTTACTGGTTTTTTGCCTGTGAAAATGGGTCTCCTGTAGATGATGTTCTCTTCTAAGTGACATTTCCAACCTGTCTGTAAACCCTCTGGTCCCTTTGGAAAAGCTTCCAATGGGATCCCACCCACCGTGTGTTCCCACCCCAGAGCGCAGCTCCCAGACTGGAAGTGGGTGTCTGGGAGTGATTTCTGGGACTTGGGAAACAAACCCAAGACAGCAACGTTTCTCCTGGAATCCAAGAACTAAAAACCTGACTTTAAGTGAGTTTGGCTTGGATTGCTTAGGTTACTGCTTTCCCTGCGTTGAAACCTTTCCCTGTATTGTAGGAGTTTGAATTCCAAAGCCTCAGTGATGGAAAAGCATGTTTACAGTGCAAAAAAAAAAGGCTGGAATTCATGGTGTTTCTGTCTCGAGCAGCTTTCAGGGGTTTTTAGCAGAGTGAGATGTCATCGAGAGAGGACGGAGGAAGAGGCCGAGGGCTGGAAGGGGCAGGGTAACTGGGATTTTGCAATGGAGCTGCAGCTTGCTTTCCCAGCAGATTGCCAAGCTCTCGATTGGAAAAAATGTACTTAGCACGTGCCCAGGCCTAGGCCTGCAGTAAATTTTCCCCTCCAGTATCCCCTGTTTAACTCCAAACTCCCAGAAGTGCTGGAAACGCAGGGTTGAGTGATGCTGTGCCCGCCTGGGGTGTGGGGTTGGGAAGGAACCCAGTGGGTCCAGCTGGGTATCAGCTCAGATTTCCTCTCTGAAGTGAGGGTTTGACTTGTGATGCTGTTTAACCGCTGGTGATATTACAACTTTATCACTTTTCTAGGTGGAAATCGCTGTTTCAAGAGGTATTTTATTTTCTCTCCTGGAATCCTGTGTATTTCCCTAAACCATGTTCCTTAAGAAAAAAAAAAAAAACCTTAGTTGGTAACTCAAGCTGAGGATTTTCTGGCAGTGAATATCGGAGCTTTACGTTTCTCAGAGGTAATCTGTTTTCTTTTTTTCCACTTGTTTTCGCAGGATGCTGTGACATCGAAGCCCGTAATCCAGTTTCAAGGAAGCCAAGGGGTAAGTTTGTGTGTGGGTTGCCTTGGAAAGTTCTTTGCTGGCTTAGAGGATTAATCCGAGTGAGGCGTTTGTTCTGTGCGTCTGTTCTGCTCCAGCCCAGAGAGCCATGCTCTGGCTTCTGAGACTTGTAAAGCTCAGCTGTGGTCCAGGAAAAGAGAGTTTGCTCATGGATCACATCGATTATCCCTCTGTAAAAGCTTCCCCTCCCTTCCCACCTCCCTCCTTGGTTTCCTAACCGTGTGATGTGAAAATGCTGCTGGTGAGACGCTTTTATAAGGCCATGCAGGACGAGGAAACGGAAAGTTTGCTGGGGGAGGAGGATACAGGAATCCACGGAAACCTCAGCGCTGTCCTGAGGAAAGGCCGCGCCAGGCCTGGAAAACTAGGAGCAAGACTTGAGGGGCGCATGTTGCACCCCCAGGGTGTGCTGAGGGTGGTGATGTGCCCCCTAAACAACTGGTGCAGCTCCTGCGCGCACCAGAGAGATTCCACGTTTGGGAGTTTTCTTTCTTTAACCTCTGTTCTGCTGAGTGAACTCCAGGGTATTTATAGATGCTTGGAAGCCTTGGTCGTGCTGGTTACTGACGAGACTGAGATTTAATTGGTAGCGATTTTGATAGCCGTGCAACTCCGCTCTGACCTTTTAAAAGCGTCGTTTATACGCATTTTGTGCAGGAAAAGGGGGATGTTTCACTCCGGTGCTCTACGTGAAGAAGGGGAGGGTTTTGTTCAAGAATCTGAGCTGCAAATAACTTAATTTTTTTTCTTTTTGTGGTGGCACAATAACCCTTTCCAAAAGGCTCAGATTCAGCAGACGTTGAAGTCCAGCCTGTTCCTCCTTGCCCGTGTTCTACCCCGAGTCTCACCGGGTCCGCGGTTACTAGCAGGAAAGACATGATTGTTATTGAAAGTTAAGAAGGAAAATACAAACCTTTTTGTCCTGGGAAATAAAGAAAGGAGCAATTTCCAGGCTTTTTATTTTGTTTACAATTAAACTTCCCAGAGAGCCCAGCATGAAAGCCTAGATAAAAGTCACAGGGTTGGCCATGTGAGAGACAAGTGAGGAGGAGAAATGGTGAGGGGGGAAGAGTCGTTATGAGGAGAGCAAACGGCTGTAATAAAGCAGCTTGAAAAGGCTGCGAGCTCTCTCCTTCCCCTTTGTGGAGAGGATCCTCACCGAACTTTTCCTGTAAGGCTGCTGAAGTTCTAGAAAAACCTCTGCTCTGACTTCATCTCTGGCCCGGAAGGGAACAGAGCGAAGGGAATCGGAACAGTTTAAACTCCTCTGTAGCTGCTGCTCTTGCCTTGGTGGGGGTTTTACATGGATCTGAGAGGGACCTGGGCGTTTTAGGGTTAACCAGGAGAAAACCAGTTTTCAAACAGTGGAGTTCGGTGGAAATTTAAAGAATGCTTGGTTTAAAATCACAGAATCCTAGAATCACCAGGTTGGAAGAGACCCACTGGATCGTTGAGTCCAACCGTTCCCATCAAGTTCTAACCCATGTCCCTCAGCACCTCGTGCGAAAATGGAAAATATTTTAAAATCATGGGGTTCCTTATTAAAAAAGTAGATTTCTTTTACAATTATCTAGTTCCTTATAAAAAAATAAAGATAAATAACATATTACCTTCCCTGGAGGGGTTTAAGGGATGAGTGGACGAGGTGCTGAGGGACATGGGTTAGTGATTGATGGGAATGGTTGGACTCCGTGATCCGGTGGGTCTCTTCCAACCTGGTGATTCTGTGATTCTATGATTTATATTTGAGCTTTTAACTTTCTGAGAAGAGTTTTTGGTGGCAGAGCTATGGGTTCCTTGTAATCACAGTCAGGATTGAACGGGAGCAGCGCGATTGAAGAGGGAAGCGTCGCAGCCAGCACAGAGCGAGCAGCGGAGGAGGATGCTGGCAGCGCGATGCTGACCTCCGCTCGTCTTGTCTTCGGCTGCTTAATTAATGGTGCTGTTGGGTAAAGGCCAAAGGTAGAGCTTTGAAGAAAGAGCGGTCCCGGTCAGTCGGGGCAGACAGAAAGGGCTCTTTGTCCTGCTGTTATTGTCTCGGTGGGGCTGAGGAGGGGCACGCAGCTGTGGATCCATCTGTGTGGGGCTGCTCTGTGTCAGGATCGGGCCCCGTGTGGAGGAATTGTCTCTGATCAGTTGGACCAAAGGGACAATTCCAGTGATTTAATGAGTTCTTAAAGTCAGGCGATGACATGCAAATGCTTTTGTTTAGAATCATAGAATCATAGAATCACCAGGTTGGGAGAGACCCACTGGATCATCGAGTGCAATCATTCCTATCAATCTCTAACCGGTGTCCCTCAGCACCTCGTCCACCCATCCCTTAAACCCCTCCAGGGAAGGTGACTCAACCCCCTCCCTGGGCAGCCTCTCCCACTGCCCAATCACCCTTTATGGGAAAAATTTCATCCTAATATCCATCCTGACCCTCTCCTGGTGGAGCTTGAGGCCATTCCCTCTCGTCCTGTCCCCTGTCCCTTGGGAGAAGAGCCCAACTCCCTCCTCTCTACAACCCCTCAGGTAGTTACAGAGAGCAATGAGCTATTTAGAGTTTAACTGTTTATTTTTTAAATACACTTTCATCCCCTGGACCTTAATTCCAGGATTTGTTGGATTCTTATCTTGCTTCCTAATAAATGGAGGTTTCCCAGGAGCTTTTGAGGGTGGTGGGTTTTCTATGCACATAGATGTGACTTAAAGCAGTGGCTGGTGGGTGATGAGAGGTTTCAACAGTGCAGCTTTTTTCTGCCATCATCCCCTCTCAAAGAGTTAAAATTTGGAGTACGCGGTGACTGAAAGACATGGGTTAGTGAATGATGGGAATGGTTGGACTCTATGATCCGGTAGGTCTCTTCCAACCTGGTGATTCTATGATTCTCTGACTGGGGGAGACAGGACGTAAAATGAGAGTTCAAACCCAACTGCTGCTTCCTCAGGTTAGCTCCTGGAAGCCTCCTGACCTGTTGGGTCTCATTATTTGTGAAGCCTTTGAATCCCTGCGGCCGTGTCGCTCTTCACCTCTTCTCCGCGTTAGTTTAATGCATGCGTCAGGGCTGCTCCCGGCTTCTGATGCGCGGCAAATGCCGTAATGCTGTGATTAACCGCAGAGGGAGCCGGCCAGGAATAACCCGCGGGGTCAGTGAGGTGCAGTGCTCTCACGCGTGCTGGAAGGAGGATGGGGGTGTTCGTACCCAAAATAAACCGACTCCTTCGGCCACGGGGCACGAACACTCCTGTGGGGACCCTGGTCTGGATTGAATCCCATGCCGGTTTTAATAACCTATGGACTGTAAATGATCCTTGCCTTGGGATGTGTTTCTTTAATTAATGACTTTTTCAGGGCAATAATCAGTGCAGGGAGCAGATTCTGATAGCAGCCACGAGGTTGTGGTTGGTAGAATCATAGAACAACAAGGTTGGAAGAGACCCATCGGATCATCGAGTCCAACCATTCCTATCAAACACTAGACAAACACAGACAACTAGAGTTGTGTACCCTGAACCGCTGAGGTAGGGCTGTCTGGATAATCCCCAGGAGCAGCAGCATCTCTGTTAATTTTACATAATGAACTGCATTTTCTGTGCTTGTTGTGCAAGTTCATACGGAATCGTGAGCGTTTGGCTCGTTTCAGCGCGCGTAAGTTAGAATTTAAGAGCTTGAGTACCAAACGGCGGCGGTTGGAAGGCGTAACCATACGGGAAAGGCTAAAGATGCTTCTGTTTCGGGAAAAGCACCTGCAGAATCAGAGCTTAGACTCGCTCGGATTTGCAGCTGCTTTCTGGGGGCGGAAAGGGAGCAGGGAAAGAACCGAACCCAAGGGGGAAAAAACCTTCAGGTGCTAAACACCTGGTTGTCTGTGCGGCTCTGATACGGTTGATAGGCCTAATGCAGCTTGGCTGGAAAATATGACGTTTCTGCATTTCTTGGGATGAACTTGGGCCGTATTAATAGAGGGTGGTGCGGTCGCCGCTCGGAGCAGCCTGTACACAGATGAATGTTACTTGAAAGAAGAAAACAGAAGTCACATCTGTACTGCGCTATTTTTAAGTGCCCATGGTTACTGTTGTCATACTCTGACACCAAAATTAGGGCTCCCTCAAAGCAGTTACCATGCTGCTTCGGTGGCTTGAGAAACCTTCTGTTTGGGCTAAAAATAATTCCTAGATAACGGCCGGTTTGCATATGCTCCACTTTTCAGTACTGGAACGAGCAGCGTTTGATGCTCCAGTGACTCCCTTGCTTCTGTCTCTGGGCTCTTTGAAGAAGAACTGCAGAAACTACACAAAACCACCCAAGCTGGGGCTCTCCAAGCGGCTGGGTTTTACCTTTTTTAACGGCGAGATAGAAGCAGGTTATTTTAGAATCATGGAATCACCAGGTTGGAAGAGACCCACCGGATCATCAAGTCCAACCATTCCCATCAAACACTAACTCATGTCCCTCAGCATCTTGTCCACATGTCCCTTAAACCTCTTCAGGGAAGGGGACTCTACCCCCTCCCTGGGCAGCCTCTGCCACTGCCCAATCACCCTTTCTGGGAAATATTTCATCCTGATGTCCAACCTGACCCTCCCCTGGCGGAGCTTGAGGCCATTCCCTCTAATCCTGTCCCTTGGGAGAAGAGCCCAGCTCCCTCCTCTCCACAACCTCCTTTCAGGGAGTTGGAGAGAGCAATGAGGTCTCCTCTCAGCCTCCTCTTCTCCAGGCTAAACACCCCCAGCTCTCTGAGTTTGTGAATATTTGTGAATATATTTTAGTTTGTGAATATTTGATCCATCCTCCAGGTTTTGCTTTACAAGCACAACTTGCTGCCCCTTGGAGCCTGGGCCAGGGCCTCCCCACCCTCACAAGAAAGCATTTCTTGCTAAGATCTCCTCTCAATCTCCCCTCTTTCAGCTTTTTCCTCCTTGCCCCGTTCCCAGCAAGTGGAGCAGCAGGTGGACGGGCCCAGCTGTACAACACCCACAATCTGCTGTTGACATAACTGCGACTTTGTGCGTGTTCTCAGCTTGCCTGTGAAGCAGAAGGGAGTTTTATTTGCTCTGGCTGGGTGGGGGCAGAGGGTGCCGGGACAGATTAAGGGCTCAAGGCTGCGGCGCACGTTTGGCAGGGGAGATAACAGAGCTTGGCTGCTGCTGGGGGGTCAGCGCTGCCCACAGCCCCGCCAAACTCCTCCAGGTATCTTTGGACCCCTGGTTGGATCCTGGTTTGGGTCATGGTTGGACTTGATGATCTGGTGAGTCTCTTCCAACCTGGTGATTCTATGATTCTGTGATTCTATGATCTGGATCCTAGGCCTGTGCAGAGGATGACACGTCCTGTATCGCTCTAACCTCCCAGTTTGGGAAGCAGGGAAGGTGCCTGGTTGCTGGCTGGGGCAGAGCCGCTGCTCCCAGGCAGCAGATGGAAAGTGCTGCAGCGACTCCGCACAGCGTGGGTCACACAAGCGTTTTTCGTCGGTTCTGGGAACATCCAGGGCACAACAACCCTATGCAGAGCTACAGACTGGGAGAAGTCAGGCTGGAAAACTGCCAGGAGGAGAGGGACCTGGGGGTGTTGGTCGACAGACGACTGACCATGAGCCAGCAGTGTGCCCAGGTGGCCAAGAAGGCCAATGGCATGTTGGCTTGGATCAGAAATGGTGTGACTAGCGGGTCCAGGGAGGTTCTTCTTCCTCTAGACACAGCACTGGCGAGGCTGCTCCTTGAATCCTGTGTTCAGTTGTGGACCCCTCAGCACAAGAAGGATGTTGAGGCTCTGGAGCGAGTCCAGAGAAGAGCAATGAAGCTGGGGAAGGGGTTGGAGAAGAGGAGGAGCGGCTGAGAGAGCTGGGGGTGTTTAGCCTAGAGAAGAGGAGGCTGAGGGGAGACCTCATTACTCTCTACAATTCCCTGAAAGGAGGTTGTAGAGAGGAGGGAACTGGGCTCTTCTCCCAAGGGACAGGGGACAGGACAAGAGGGAATGGCCTCAAGCTCTGCCAGGGGAGATTTAGGCTGGAGATTAGGAGCAAGTTTTTCACACAGAGGGTTATTGAGCATTGGAATAGTCTGCCCAGGGAGGTGGTTGATTCCCCTTCCCTGGAGGTGTTTAAGGGACAGGTAGATGAGGTGCTGAGGGACATGGTTTAGCGTTTGATGGGAATGGTTGGACTCGATGATCCAATGGGTCTCTTCCGACCTGGTTGTTCTGTGATTCTATGATTCTATCCCTGTGGTTTAGCAGAGCGGCACAGATGCAGTGAGTTTCCAGGCTGCTGTAGACATCTGAGGTCAAAGGGAAACCACCCCAAAGCCTTCTGTCCCAGCAGCGCTGTGCACGGCACAGTCATCTCTGGCTGCCGCGGCGTGGTTTGGCCTTGCCGATTTTTATGCGTATATGTGGCAATCCGGGTAAATACAAATCCGTGTGGTACAGAACGTAACCTAAAATAGGCTGGAGCTGATGTTCCTTCTGCCTCATTTTCTGGAAGCCATCTTCCTGATCAAATATTCATGTGATAGTAGAAGGGATGCGGAGATTTATGTTGGATCCGGAGCGCGGAGGGGAAGCAGTTTCCCTGTTGAAAAATGAATGGCTGGGGAGGGGGGGTGGAGAGCAACGACGCAGGTGGCTGCGGAGTTGTCTGCAGAGCGCGCTTAATGCTTGATTAAATATTGAATTTAGAAGCAGCGTCACACTCTGCTGTGAGCCATGAAATCTCGTTATGGAATTATGATCTCGTAAAAAAAAGAGTAAGCGTGCTACCTAGTGACCCGGCTCCGCCGCCTTGAGTGCGGGATCGCCAATTCCGAAGGAACGAGGCTGGAGTGCTTTAAATTGAAGATAAACAGTGGTCGTAGGTCTGGTTTGAGCCTGACTCTGTAGAATTGGGTCAGATCCTAGAATAAGATTATTGTGGGCTCTGAAAGGCAGCAGGCGCTCTGTTCTATCACAGAGCTGTCTTTTTAGCTGCTCTACATCTGTCTGCCTCTGTTACCTTATCTTTTCAGGGCAGAGAGAGCTTTGCTGACGGGAATCCTTCGCGTAGCTTCCTGCTCTCCATGGTCTCCTGCGCAGGAATCCCTGTGCTCCGCTTCTAGTGCGCCGCACGATGGCTAAAAGCACTCTGATTGCAGGAACATCGCAGTTTTGTGCTCATGTGAGCTACCCAAGTGACCAATATCATTCTCTTCCAAACAGCACATCGCAATTCCAAGGCCCGATCGACCCACGGAAGTGCGGACTTTCACATTTTACCTTTCCAATATCGGCAAGGACAGCCCCCAGGGGAGTTTTGACTGCATCCAGCAGTATGTGTCTAGGTGAGTGGCGCAGCGAGAGGACATCCAGCCTCGGTTTTTGTCTTACCTTCTGTAGAACCTTTTCCTGAACAAACCAAATGCAACTTAACACACGCTTGCTCCTAGAGTCTTTCTAATCTGTGGGGGTGTGTGTGTATTTGGGTGAGGAAGCACTTGCAGAAGTGCTTTACCCTTCAGCTTCATTCTGTCCCCTCCCAAGGTTGGATTCGATTATCTTGAAGGTCTTTTCCAACCAAATGTTTCGATGATTACTTAGAGAATGCGGCCTCGGTGGTTCCCCAGTGGCGGAGTTGTGCCCTCCTGCAGTGTTGGGAGTGTCTTTTCCATCTTTTCTCTCTCACAGCAATGGCAACATCCACCTGGATTGCTTGGGAAGCATTCAGGACAAGATCACGGTGTGTGCTACTGATGATTCCTACCAGAAGGCGAGGCAGAGCATGGCGCAGGCCGAGGAGGAGACTCGCAGCCGGAGCGCTATCGTCATTAAACCCGGCGGGAGATACGTAGGTAAGCGGCAGCTCGCTTTGGGGGGCAGTTTCCTCCATCTTCAGACCTCAAATGCTGCTGACACTTGTTTGCTTGAGAGTAGAAATTTCTAACAAGTATTTGGTGGTTCCTTATGGATGTCTGACTTTAGGGAGTCGCTTTCCTCGTGTTGCGGCTTGATTGTTGCCTCCATCTTCACCCCAGAACATGTGGTGGTGTTTGTGTGGCCTCTGAGGGTTGTCTGGGTGATGCGGGGAGCAGGGAGGGTGATGCTGATCCCCCAGAGGTATCTATTTCCTAACGAAGGCAACTGAATCTCCGCCAGGGGAGATTTAGGCTGGAGATTAGGAGGAAGTTTTTCACACAGAGGGTCATTGGGCATTGGAATAGGCTGCCCAGGGAGGAGGTTGATTCACCTTCCCTGGAGGTGTTTAAGGGACGGGTGGATGAGGTCTTGAGGGACTTGGTTTAGTGTTTGATAGGAATGGTTGGACTAGAAGATCCAATGGGTCCCTTCCAACCTGGTTGTTCTGTGAAAGGCACTGTGGCTGTTGTCACGCGTCTAGTAGGTTCCTGCCCTTCAGACTGGAGCTCACATTGAGGATGTGGAGAGCAGTGCCCTGGGGTTACAGAGAGACTAAAGCAGCACTGCTGACTGTGGCCTTAAACCACCTCATTGTGACGAAAATGGAGAATCTTAGAGGAGGAAAGAAAACTGAGCTCCAGGAGGGACCCTGTAGAGGCTGAACATTGGGCTCAGGTCTCCGTTTAACTTTGGTCTAGCCACGAATAGTAACCAGAAAGCAGAGTTCCATTTTGTTTGTGAGGCAGCTGCTTTTTCTGCAGCCAGAGGATGTCTGCGATGAGCCGGGTGAGTTGCAAAATGCAGAGCTGACCCTGACTCATTGTTTTATCAGCCAAGCACTCAAAGCTGAGAAATCAGATAGTAATCAGGAAGGAAATGCATTGATTTCCTGTAGACTAGAGGATTATTTTGTTTAGCTTCTATTTGAGAGCATTACTGTAAGGGGATGGAGTTCGTAGGCTTAGGAGGGAAGAGATTCTCGGAGCAAATCGCTTCCCGGAAAGATGGAGTGAAACTTTTGATTTAATCATCTGGAGTGTTTGTTGCTCCAATATGGAGACGCAGCACTGTGAGAGCAGCGGAGCAGAGGGCGTGTATGGGATATCAGGGTTTCAGGTTGGAGGAGAGCACCGAGAAGGAAGAGCCTGGGCAAGGACACCCTCCTGTGGGACACACGCGGGTTCCCTGTGCCAACACCATCAGCTGATTCCCGTGCAGGCCGCTCGGCAGGGCCGAGGCTGCCTCTCACATTTCCATGAGAACACAGCGCTCAGCACTTCAGCGTCGGTGGAGTCTGTCCAGGCGGCTCGGACGGGGGAGAATTTGTGTGAAATGTTGAAATTGGAGATCAGCAGAGCAGGAGAGACGTGGAGTAAGAGCTGAAGGAGTGTTTGTGTAAAGAGATAGGTAATACGCCCTTAGGGGGATGTGTTATACACACTCTGAGTGTGTGTGCACATCGATAGAGATGCACGTGTAGAAATATTTGAAACGACTTCATGTTCTGGCTTAACTTCATTCTCTCTTTCCCTGTCATCACACACTTTGGCCTCAGCTGTCAGTGGAAACATCCCTGTGTGGTTTTACCATTCCTGACCTGACGAGAGTTAAGGTTAAAGTCGTAGAAAGATGATGAATCTCCTCACGTCCCGTTTCTGGAAACCAAGTCCAGCTGACCTCTGACTTTGGGGACGTTTCATGTTGTTTTTCTCCCTCTCGGCTCTAACCCTGCCGACGGTGGGTTGTGCTCCCTTGCATCAGTGTGTGGTGCGTAAGAAGCAGCCAGGAAATGGGGACTGGGTTATGCAATCTCCATTTCAGTAAAACAAACACTGCAGACAATCGCCAGTATCTTCAGATGACTCAGTTGAAGCCCGAGCAGCGGAGAGCTGCTCAAACAGCCTTCCAGAAGCCTTGCAGTGAATGCTGGATGTTGTTTGTCTTGGGGAAGGTCACTTTCTTGAACCAAGGTGGTGGTGGATTGCACCTCTGTGCGTTAGACCTTGGAGCCTACGCGATTTCTTTCTGGATTTGCCGATTTTGCCCTTGGTAGCAGGAACCCAGCTGTGCGTCTTGTCTTTGGATGAGGGGGAGTGTGTTTAAATTGCAAGGGGCAAGATTTAGATTAGATGTTAGGAAGAATTTCTTCGCTGTGAGGGTGAGGAGGCCCTGGCCCAGGTTGCCCAGAGCTGCCCCATCCCTGGAGGGGTTCAAGGGCAGCTTGAATAGGGCTTGGAGCCCCTGATCCAGTGGGAGGTGTCCCTGCCCAGCGCAGGAGGTGGAACTGGATGATCTTTAAGGTCCTTTCCAACCCAAACCATCTCATGGTTCTCTATTTAGAATAGTACAATTCCTTGATTTGAACTTTAGTGAGTGGTGTGGGGCTTGAGGGCTCCAGTTAAAGCTGGTTTTGATGGGAATAGGAACGTGAATTCTTGTATGATGCTGTCACGAACTCGGAACCACGCTTGGGACAGAGCTGAAGAAGCTGCCTCCGAGGGCTCGAGATAAACTTTTGAGACAACTTTACGTTCTCACCTCTAGATAAATGTAAGAGGAGGGGGAAGCCGTCATTGTGCAGCGTGGAAGGGGTTATTCCATAGGAGCAGCCAGTGAATAGGCCGATGGATCAGACCCCATTCATGTGGCCGTGGTTGGCAGGGGGGAAGGGAGAGGACCCAGCCCCATAAAGTTCCCATTGTTCCAAAAGCAGAAACATCTGCTAGAGCAGCGTTTTTGCTGACATCAGCAGCAGGGAGCCGCTCGTTGACCAGTTCTGGTCTTTCCACTCCATATTTCGACTCTTCTCCATAATAATGCGGAATTTTCTTCACCTAGGGAAGCAAAAAGAAAAAAAAATGGTCAGATTAACTGTGGGGGATACGCGCACTTGGGATAAATGAAAAGCTGGCAAACAAAGAGAGCTTTATGTAAGCTTGTGGGCAATAATACTCAGGTTTCCAGAGCTCGGTGCTGCTGTTTACTTGTTACGAGCTTGTCGTGAATCATAAAACTCATGGGATACCTGTTCTGGCAGCGTTTCGGAGCAGATGGGCCCTGTTGGGTGTGTTTCTCCTTCATTGTCGTTTCTGATGAAATTTCTGCTGTGATGATCTTCGTATTGGACTCGATGATCCTGTGGGTCTCTTCCAACCTGGTTACTCTATGGTTCTCTGTATGTGTTGACATCCTCCAGGCCTTTGCGAGGCAACTGGAGAAGAGGAGGCTGAGAGGAGACCTCACTGCTCTCTACAACTACCTGAAGGGAGGTTGTAGAGAGGAGGGAGCTGGGCTCTTCTCCCAAGGGACAGGACAAGAGGGAATGGCCTCAAGCTCCACCAGGGGAGATTTAGGCTGGACATAAGGAAAAAAATTCTTCACAGAAAGGGTGATTGGAGAGAGTCCAAAGAGCAACGAAGCTGGTGAAGGGGCTGGAGAAGAAGTCTGAGGGATCTGGGGGTGTTCAGCCTGGAGAAGAGAAGGCTGAGAGGAGACCTCAGTGCTCTCTCCAACTACCTGAAAGGAGGTTGTGGAGAGGAGGGTTATGGCCTCTTCTCCTGAGGGACAGGGGACAGGACAAGAGGGAATGGCCTCAAACTCCACCAGGGGAGGGTCAGGATGGACATAAGGATGAAATATTTCATGGAAAGGGTCACTGGGCACTGGTAGAGGCTGCCCAGGGAGGTGGTTGATTCCCCTTCCCTGGAGGTGTTTAAGGGATGGGTGGATGAGGTGCTGAGGCACATGAGTTAGTGTTTGATGGGAATGGTTGGACTCGATGAACCGGTGGGTCTTTTCCAACCTGGTGATTCTCTGATTCTATGACTGCTGCCGTTCACTCTTCTCATCTCCTTTCAGGCAAAAAGGTTCAGGTGCGCAAACCTGCGCCAGGAGCTTCGGATGCCGTTCCCTCCCGGAAGCGCCCCACGCCCGTCAACCTCGCCAGTGCAATAAAGAGAGGCAACAGTGCCATTTCTCAGAGACCCTTCAAAGACAGGGTTGTGCACTTACTGGCACTAAAGCCTTACAAGAAACCGGAACTTATTCTCAGATTGCAGAAGGATGGTCTTTCTCAGCAGGACAAGGATTTGCTGGACAACCTTCTACAACAGGTTTGTACTCGGATGAAGGCGAGGAAGTTGAGGTTGTTCAGCGTGGAGAGGAGAAGGCTCTGGGGAGAGCTCAGAGTGACCTTCCAGTACCTGAAGGGGCTACAAGAAAGCTGGGGAGGGGCTGTTCGCAAAGGTTTGGAGTGACAGGATGAGGGACAACAGGGATAAACTGGAGAGGGGCAGATTTAGACTGGACAGAAGGAAGAATTTCTTCACCGTGAGTGTGGGGAGGCCCTGGAATAGGTTGCTGCCCCATCCCCGGAGGGGTTCAAGGCCAGGTTGGATGGGACTTGGAGCCACTGATCCAGTTGGGAGGTGTCCCTGCCCTTGTCAAGGGGTTAGGACTGAATGATCTTTAAGGTCCTTTCCAACCCAAACTGTTCTATGATTTAGGGGAAAGGGAAAGGTGGTAACTTCTGTATCTCAGAGCTGAGTGTTCCTTTAAGGGCCGTGTCTGACAACAGTTCGCAGTCACATCCCCATTTTGCCAGAGACAGCAGGAGCCTCTTGTGTTTGCGCTTCAAGTGCAGCGTGTGCAGCCAAGCTCTGTGATTCGGGTTCACCAGCTCAGGCCCTTCAAGAGAAACACTTGTATTTGGTCGTGCGGAGAAGGGAAGGCTCCGCGGAGACCTTCTAGCAGCCTCCCGGTGCCTGGAAGGGGCCTACAAGAAAGCTGGGGAGGAACTTTATTTTTAGTAACGCGGACCTAAAGGAACGTGGTTTATATTTTCATAGACATAATGTGAAAGAAAGCTACGTGCCTCTCCTCTCAGCTCCACATCTCTGCTCTGTGCAGATCCAGGCCTCTCCTGCTTAGGTGTGACCATCACGCAGCTCCTAAGCACATTATTTCTACGTCAAGTGTGAAAGCTGCCTCCAAGCTGAATCAGTTCTTAACACTTGTAGTTGTGTCGAAGGTGCCATTTTAGGAATCGCAGGAGGCATCGTGGATGTTTATTTAAATGCTGCGGCTGCCCTCTTTTTCAATTTTGACCTCTTCCCATCGCTGAAAACAATGGGACAGCGAGGAGTGAGTTTGTCCAGGGGCTCTGGGCAGATTGTACTGAAAACAGAGCTGGTGCTGGCACAACTTACTCATTCCCTACATCTTAATCCTTCATTTTCCAGCCGCCACAGAGTTCTTTTGAGCACACTTTTGAATTTTAGAATCATAGAACAACCAGGTTGGAAGGGACCCATCGGATCTTCTAGTCCAACCATTCCTATCAAACACTAAACCAAGTCCCTCAAGACCTCATCCACCCATCCCTTAAACACCTCCAGGGAAGGGGAATCAACCACCTCCCTGGGCAGCCTATTCCAATGCCCAATGACCCTTTCTGTGAAAAACTTCCTCCTAATCTCCAGCCTAAATCTCCCCTGGTGGAGCTTGAGGCTATTCCCTCTTGTCCTGTCCCCTGTCCCTTGGGAGAAGAGCCCAGCTCCCTCCTCTCTACAACCTCCCTTCAGGTAGTTGTAGAGAGTAATGAGGTCTCCTCTCAACCTCCTCTTCTCCAGGCTAAACAACTCCCCTGTTTAGAAATAGGTTTAGTATTGAGCACTCTCTATCAAAACTCACCCTTCCTTGTTCCGTATCTTTTGAATTTTAGAAATAGGTTTAATGATAGAAATGCTGTTTCTCATCATCACCTTTTAGCGATGCTCTTGGAGTGGTGTGTGCAGCAGTGTCCCCTGTCAGCCCCGTTGGGCTCAGTGCTTCTCTCACTCCTAAACTTAATCTCTCTCAGCTCTACCAGGTCTCCCATCCCCAGGCAGACGCAGATAAGCTAAAAATTACAGGCTGCGTGAAAGCTGCCTGTCTAAATACGTCTAGGTGTGGGTTTCATTGTGCTCTTGCATCTCTCGTAGGACTCTGTGTTCCTTCTGGCCTTTTTGCCTCATTTTGCAAGGTTTCTATTTTTGGGAGGCCTGGGGTGGAGCTTGCGGAATCCCAAACAGCAAAACAAGGAGGCAAGAAGCTCCCAGCCTCTGCGCAGGGAAAGCTGTTGTTCTTGCTGAGCTCCCAGCCCTGCCGAGCAGCAGGTAAAAGGCAGCGGTAACCGGAGAGATCCTCGCAGAGGTTGTGCAAAAGAGCCTGGCTTTGCTTTTTTCCCCCTCCCGGCTGTGTTTACCAGGCTGTCGAAATGTAAAACACAGCTCAAATTCTCCTCTTGTCGTTTGGCTCAGGTTTTTTTTGGAAAGCTGACAAAAGCAAAAGGAAAAACAAAGTGTTTGTCACGTAAAACCGATAACCGCGCTTTCTATTTTTTGCTTATCAGGAGAGAGCTTTGCTGCGTTGGTCCTGCAGCTTTTTTTTGCTTTTCGTTGTGCGGATTTTTAACATTAGGTTAGAGTCTCCCTAAATCAAAAGGAGATTTAACAGCATCTTTTGGTGAATCCAGGACTTTCCACTCCCATCACTTACTTTTCCTTCCTGTGGATAACAGCGATTCCTCAGCACAGCTTCTAGGTGGAGCGAGCGCTGGAGAACACCTTAAACACGTGCCCAGTATCTCCACTGGCTGAGCAGAAGCACCTTCCAGTTCCAGACGCCACAGAGCCTCGAGCAGCCCCTTTGGGATGCTGTGGGTGCAGCCTTTGGCACTATAAATACGACTTTAAGGCTTTTTCTTTCTAAGATTGAGTGCTCCGCACTCGCTTGAGAAGAGTTTGCTAAGGCAACATCTGTGAAAACTCCCCAACGTGCTCTGTCTCCCCCAGGCCTTCTCTTCGCTGCTCTGTGAGAGCCCAGCTCTCTGTCGCCTGTCATAGAATCATAGAACAACCAGGTTGGAAGGGACCCATCGGATCTTCTAGTCCAACCATTCCTATCAAACACTAAACCAAGTCCCTCAAGACCTCATCCACCCGTCCCTTAAACACCTCCAGGGAAGGGGAATCAACCCCCTCCCTGGGCAGCCTATTCCAATGCCCAATGACCCTTTCTGTGAAAAAATTCCTCCTAATCTCCAGCCTAAATCTCCCCTGGTGGAGCTTGAGGCCATTCCCTCTTGTCCTGTCCCCTGTCCCTTGGGAGAAGAGCCCAGCTCCCTCCTCTCTACAACCTCCTTTCAGGGAATTGTAGAGAGTAATGAGGTCCCCCTCAGCCTCCTCTTCTCCAGGCTAAACCCCCCCAGCTCTCTCAGCTGCTCCTCATAGAGCCTGTTCTCCAGCCCCTTCACCAGCTTTGTGGCTCTTCTCTGGACTCTCTCCAGAGCCTCAACATCCTTCTTGTGCTGAGGGGCCCACAACTCAACACAGGATTCAAGGAGCGGCCTCACCAGTGCTGAGTCCAGAGGGAGAATCACCTCCCTGGCCCTGCTGGTCACACCATTTCTGATCCAAGCCAGGATGCCATTGGCCTTCTTGGCCACCTGGGCACACTGCTGGCTCATGGTCAGTTGCTGTCGACCAACCCCCCCAGGTCTCTCTCCTCCTGGCAGTTTTCCAGCCAGGCTTCTCCCAGTCTGTAGTTCTGCATAGGGTTGTTGTGCCCCAAGTGCAGGAGGCGGCATTTGGCCGTGTTAAACCTCATCCCATTGGACACTGCCCAGTGCTCCAGCCTGTTTAGGTCCCTTTGCAGAACCTCCCGACCCTCTGGCAGATCCACACTTCCACACATCTTTGTGTCATCTGCAAACTTGCTAAGGGTACCCTCAATGCCTTCATCCAGGTCATTGATGAAGACATTGAACAGGACTGGACCCAGCACTGAGCCCTGGGGAACCCCACTTGTCACTGGCCTCCAGCTGGACTTAACACGATTTCCCCCCACTCTCTGGGCCCAACCATCCCACCAGTTTTCTACCCAGGAGAGTGTGCGTCTGTCCAGGCCAGAGGCTGACAGTTTCCGTAGCAGGACTGGCTGGTTAGCGAGAAATTATCTCCTGGCAATTGTTAACTAAGCTATTGCCGCAAGAGCTCCTCTATCAGCTAATAAACTGCACTGTTTTTGCTGTCGGGCAGCTGCAAAAACTGAACTGCCTGTACCCAGTCGGGTTTGTTTCCAGGTATTTCCATCAACTGATGCTGCACCGTTCCCGACTGTCCAGGCTGAATAAACTGCTTAGATTGCACTTGTTTCCCAGTGAAGTGGGTTTGCTTTGGACTAAAGAATAACCAGGGGGAAAGGAAACATGCGTTTTGATTAAATAATCTAAATAATTGGGAAATATAAGGATAAATCTCTCCTGACGCTGAGATTTTTGCCTACATCTCAGATCTCTGTTGTTAGCAGAAGGGGGAAAATTCAGCTCTAACTGTATTTTGCAATTGATTTTTGTTTCAGGTGGCGAATTTGAGTGCCAAGGACAGCACCTTTACACTGAAAGACTGTGTCTACAAAGAAGTGCAAAAGGACTGGCCTGGCTACTCCGAAGGAGACCAACAGTTGCTGAAGAGAATACTTGTTCGGTAACTATTGCGTTTTCTCTGTAGCATCATCTGGAGCTTTAGAACATCAGACCAGGTCGGTTGCTGTAGATCAGGGGAACCGAAGGCAGTAGGACAACAATAAGTTGATGATTTTATTTATTTTAACATAAGGTGAAATTGTTTATCAGGCAGGCAGCTGTTCAGCTGACCGGACGTGAGTCTCGGAGCCGACACGCTCTTCGCATCATCCTAGGCTGCCTTTAAATATTTTAATGGTTGGACTCGATGATCCGGTGGGTCTCTTCCAACCTGGTGATTCTATGATTCTAAATCATTCTACTGACTGTTAGGGGAGAAACCTGCACAGGTACAAAAGCTGTTCTGGTAGCTTGAAGTCCTGGGAGATGGATGGATGGATGGATGAAGGCAAATGCCTCCAGCTCAACTCTCTATCAAAACTCTCCCTTCCTTGTTCCATATCTCTTTGCACAAGTTGCCGTGTTTGTTCAAGGCATGGAGAGAGACATTACTGTGCAACCACAGCCCCGAGTTCTCTTGCTCAACCGCGTCTCCTCTCAGGTCCTGTGGAAGTCTCTGTCCCTCTTGAGCTCTTTGCTTTGGCGTCTCAACTGATGTCTGTAGCGTTACTGCACTTGCAAATTCTGTGGGTGTCGCGGTCACCCTGCAAGGTGAAGATTTGAGTGAAGCAAAGGGTTTATAGAGAAGCAGTGTGCCCAGGTGGCCAAGAAGGCCAATGGCATCCTGGCTTGGATCAGCAATGGTGTGACCAGCAGGGCCAGGGAGGTGATTCTCCCTCTGGACTCAGCACTGGTGAGGCCGCTCCTTGAATCATGTGTTCAGTTCTGGGCCCCTCAGCACAAGAAGGATGTTGAGGCTCTGGAGCAAGTCCAGAGAAGAACCACGAAGCTGGTGAAGGGGCTGGAGAACAGGCCCTATGAGGAGCGGCTGAGAGAACTGGGGGTGTTTATCCTGGAGAAGAGGAGGCTGAGAGGAGACCTCATTACTCTCTACAACTCCCTGAAAGGAGGTTGTGGAGAGGAGGGAGCTGGGCTCTTCTTCCAAGGGACAGGGGACAGGACAAGAGGGAATGGCCTCAAGCTCCACCAGGGGAGATTTAGGCTGGAGATTAGGAGGAAGTTTTTCCTGGAAAGGGTGATTGGGCATTGGAATAGGCTGCCCAGGGAGGTGGTTGATTCCCCTTCCCTGGAGGTGTTTAAGGCACAGGTGGATGAGGTCTTGAGGGACATCGTTTAGTGTTTGATAGGAATGGTTGGACTAGAAGATCCGATGGGTCTCTTCCAACCTGGTTGTTCTATGATTATATGATTCTAAGCACAAGGTGGTTCTGTAGATGTAAGTGCCCTGAAACACGTGCTGGTTGTCCTGCTGCCTGCGCAGTGTGATCATAGAATCACCAGGTTGGAAGAGACCCACCGGATCATGGAGTCCAACCATTCCTATCAAACACTAACCCATGTCCCTCAGGATCCTCTCTGCCTGTGCTCCTGTTCCTTCCTGGAGCAGCTCTGAGTGGGGGCAGTGGGTTTGGTAGCTATGTCCTCTTACTTGCAAAAGGTTCCACAGATATTCTTCCTTTAGGCGAAGCCTCCAAGCTCAGCAACTTTCAGCTGGCAGGGAAAGGGAATATATCACCCAGATTCCTAAAGGAGAATTCTGCGCTGTTTGTTCCCCCCTCTCTGAGTTTTCAGTGTGTTCACTCTGCTCTGGTGCAGATTTTTCATGCAGATAAGAGATTTTTTTCCTTCGTTTTGAGATTTATTTTAGTGGACTTTTTGGTTAAGATGAAGCAGAGCGTGCTCTGTTTGAACAGGTTCCTTGATTTGAAAGCACAATTGGCCGAGAGACTAGACTTTGCTAAACCAACAGAAAGTCGCCCTCGGAGAGCTTTGGCAGACCGAGGAAAAATCAGGCTCGTTTAAATGGCCTTGATGTTGAGTTATAATTAAATGGAAAAATACAACTGCCATGCCATCTTTATGGCTTTCCGAAAAAAAAAAAAAAGCTAATTTTTCCCTGTAGAAAGCCATGTTTACCGCTTTTTCTAGAATTGTGGCATTCAGTTATGCGAAGGGCTAAAAATAACCCTTGGAAAGGATGTATTCAACTGTACAAACAAAGCCCCGCGTGGCCGGCGCAGGTAATGAGGCTGCAGAATGGAAAAAACAGGCAGCTGGAGAGCAAAAAAAAAAACCACCAAAAGGGCCTGGACGCAGGACTTTACGTCGCTGCACGGTTGCCTGGATCCACCTAATTGTTCGGTGTTGGGGGCTGATTGCGACCTAGAGGCTCGTTGACCGCAATAATTAGCGTGTCGCACGTCGTCAGGGAGTCACGGAATCGTGGGATGGGTTGGAAGGGGCCTTCAGGCCCATCCAGTTGCACCTCCTGCCATGAGAAGGGTCACCTCCCGCTGGCTTACGGTGCTCAAAGCCTCATCCAGTTTGGCCTATTAAATTTTTATCTTTTAGTTTTTATCATTTTTCCTCCTAGATTGTGTTTTCCGTCCTCCTTTCACCATCGTAGTCCCGTTTTTCTGCCATTCCAAGAGCTGCGAGTTGTCATCTTTCATTCCCTTTCTTTAAATCCCTAAATTATGGACGGAGCAGCCTTGTCACATCTCCTGACGTGTTAAAACACGTCAGGAGATGTGACAAGGCTGCTCCGTCCAGTCAAACGGCACTTTCACTGTGGCCTTTCTGGAATTATTGCTGTTCCCCTTCCTGTTTTCACGCTCCAAGTACTTTCCTTGAGTTGATCCGCAGCTGGTGAAGTTGTTCTAAATAAAATTAAACAAAGCAGCAACTGAAGCCGGAGCAGTGGTGAAAATGCAGGTGTCTTCTTGTGGCTGTGGTGAGGCCGAAGGGTCCAGCTCTGCTTAAAAGGAAACATCGTGAAGCCATGAGCTCTATAGCTGCAATAATCCCCACCCTAGGTTTGAAAAATAAGAGCTGAATGAAATCTCTTGTGGAAGAGTTGAGGTGTTGGTTATTTGGGCTGGAGACAAAGTGACTGTGGAGCTGGTTTATTAAAACTTTTGACACTGATTTTTTTGCAGCCTGAGGGTTGCAGCTTGATGCAAACCTGGTTTTTCTCAGGTGATGGATACAGGAGGGGTCTGTCCAGTGTCAGAGAAGGGTAAAACCAGAGCTCTGGGAAATGATACTACAAGATCCAACCTGGAGAGGAGAAGGCCCCGAGGAGACCTTCTAGCAACCTTCTAGTACCTGAAGGGGCTCCAAGAAAGCTGAGGAGGGACTGTTCACAGAGGCTTGTAGGGATAGGACAAGGGGAAATGGGGATAAACTGGAGAGAGGCAGATTTAGACTGGACATAAGGAAGGATTGTCCCAAGGAGGGGTTTGAGTCCCCTTCCCTGGAGGGGTTTAAGGGGCGGGTGGACGAGGTGCTGAGGGACATGGGTTAGTGATTGATGGGAATGGTTGGACTCAATGATCTGGTGGGTCTCTTCCAACCTGGTGATTCTATGATTTCTTCACCCTGAGTGTGGGGAGGCCCTGGAACAGGTTGCCCAGAGCAGTGGTGGCTGCTCCATCCCTGGAGGGGTTCAGGGCAAGGTTGGATGGGGCTTGGAGCCCCTGATCCAGTGGGAGGTGTCCCTGCCCATGGCAAGATTTGGAACTGGATGATCTTTAAGGTCCCTTCCAACCCAAACTATTCTCTGATTCTGTGACCCAGAGAGCCCCTCAGGTGGTGAGGAGCAGGCAGAACCAGCCTGAGTGTGAATTAATTAATGAGAAAGGCTGGCATTGCGCCTTTTTCATAGAATCATAGAACAACCAGGTTGGAAGGGACCCATCAGATCATCGAGTCCAACCATTCCTATCAAACACTAACCCATGTCCTTCAGGACCTCATCTACCTGTGCCTTAAACACCTCCAGGGAAGGGGAATCAACCCCCTCCCTGGGCAGCCTATTCCAATGACTCTCTGTGTGAAAAACTTCCTCCTAATCTCTAACCTAAATCTCCCCTGGTGGAGCTTGAGGCCATTCCCTCTCATCCTGTCCCCTGTCCCTTGGGAGAAGAGCCCAGCTCCCTCCTCTCTACAACCTCCTTTTTTGCTAGCGGAGGTTCCCGTTGTTTGTTGAATACCACAAATTGAGAGCAGAGTAGTGCTGTTTTGCATGATGCAACTTAAAACTGTTGTTATGAAGCCTGAAATGTAAATCCTGGTGGACCAATAATACCACAAATGATTCCTATTCTAATCCTGCTCTTCCTGGAGCCAGAGGTGCTTGCTTGGGGTAGAAGACGGCTGCTCCTGTCCAGTGTTGGTTTGATGGTGCTGATGAGTGGGAGAACTTCTTCCTCAACATCTTAGGAAGAAACATTTAACTGTGAGGGTGGGGAGCAGAGCAGTGGTGGCTGCTCCGTCCCTGGAGGGGTTCAAGGGCAGGTTGGATGGGGCTTGGAGCCCCTGCGCCAGTGGGAGGTGTCCCTACCCACGGATCTGGATGGGCTTTGAGGGCCCTTCCAACCCAAACCATTCTATGATGGAGCGAGTCCAGAGAAGAGCAACAAAGCTGGTGAAGGGGCTGGAGAACAGGCCCTGTGAGGAGCGGCTGAGAGAGCTGGGGGTGTTTATCCTGGAGAAGAGGAGGCTGAGAGGAGACCTCATTGCTCTCTACAACTCCCTGAAAGGAGGTTGTAGAGAGGAGGGAGATGTGCTCTTCTCCCAAGGGACAGGGGACAGGATGACGAGAGGGAATGACCTCAAGCTCTGCCAGGGGAGGGTCAGGCTGGACATTAGGAAAAAAAATTTCATGGAAAGGGTCACTGGGCAGAGGCTGCCCAGGGAGGTGGTCAACTTGCCTTCCCTGGAGGTATTTAAGGTGCGGGTGGATGAGGTGCTGAGGGACGTGGGTTAGTGATTGGTAGTAATGGTTGGACTCGATGATCCGGTGGGTCTCTTCTAACCTGGTTATTCTATGATTCTATGATCCGATCTTGGGGTTTGACTCCTTTTTCACTGCACTTGCTCTCTGAATTTTCTCGTGGAGTCGGTTTTAACCGAGTGAGGCAAACTCAGCAGAAACTGGTTTAGCTAATGTGGTGCTTATTGAGCTGCGTTACAGTCGGTAGCAGGAACACCGATATCCTGTACGCTTTGAAGTTCCATGTGAGTTTTTACTGATCTGCGTATGGATTATTTTCCTAACGTTGTACTTCATTTGTCAGAACATTGATGTCAGCAGTTCAAGAGAAAAAGAGGTACAACTGCTGGAAAATAAGCTCCGTCCTGGGTAGGGAATCTCCTCACGTACCCAGATGCTCAGCCTGCCTCCTCCCTCCCTGTTCACAGAGCTCTGCAAAACTCATGGGAAGGCAAGAAGACATAGAATCATAGAATAACCAGGTTGGGAGACACCCAGAATCGTAGAATAACCGGGTTGGGAGAGACCCACCGGATCATCGAGTCCAACTATTCCTATCAAAATGAGTAGTTACCAGTATTTTCCTGTAGGAGATATTGTCTGAGGTGGAAGCTGGAATTGCCTGAACGAGCTGCTCTCGTGGCATCGTTGAGCAGTCAGAATTGAGCCCCCAGAAGTCTCCGTGCTCTGTAGGAGGATGTGAAATGCCGTCCCTCGGTTTCTCCGGCCTGGAGGTTTAACAGCCTGAAATTCTCTTTTTCAGGAAACTCTGTCAGCCTCAGAACAGCAGCGGCTTTCAAGGAGAGGCGCCTTCCCTGAGTCCACCGAAGGACACTGTCAACTCCTCTCCCCCTCAGGTGGGTGATCCCTCTCCGAGGGCATTAGGTCCAGTTAGCCCTGAGCTCGCATCGGCTCCGTTTGCTCTCGATGGAGCTGGAGGCAGGGCTGGGCTGAGCCCTTGGGCCTGTGCACGCTCTAATCGCTGATGCTGGAGGCTGATGGGTCGAGAGGTTGGGGTTTTTCCTCTTTTATTAACTTAGACTCTAATTCCGGGTTTCCTTAGCATCTATTTCTCCTCTGGATGTGGTTCGGTGACAGCCGCTGGGGAGGATCTGAGCGTCACTTAGGCTCAGTATGAAGGGCTATACTTTTTTTCGTGGTGCCTCCATCTGTCTTGGAGTTCCTGGGAGAAGGCGCTTGCGTTTTACTCATTACTAATAATTGACTGGAACGAAGCAGTAATAAGCAGCTCCCAAACGTGGTCGAGTTATTAAAAACCTTGACCTTTTGCAGCCTAATTGCTGTGGCAGAGCAGGGCCAGGTTGGGCTGCGCTTTGATTTGTTGAGACGCCAGCGTGTGGAGCTGGGAAAGAGACGTTTGGGCTGGTTTCTCGTGATGATGGACTGCGCAAGAGCCGCGTTTGCTCGTGTTAAGCAGCGTCTGTCCCTGCTCTTTGCCGTATCTCTGAGCGCAGGCGTTTCTCGTTCACGTTGTGAAATCCCAGCTTCCCTTCTGTGCTGAGGGTCAGCCCAGACAAGTTGAGTATTTATTCTTCTCCTGCCAATGGAATGTGTAATGCCTACTTGTCCGGACAGACGCGTTGAGGATTAGTGGCAAAGAATATTAGCAGGTAAAGAAATTATGTGCTTTCTGGCAGCGAGAGGGAGGCAGTTCTCTATTGAGAACAAGAACCGTGCAACTCGTTTGCCAGGTGGCTGATTCCAAATCCTCTCCTGCTCTGCTGTGGGCATGTTCCTGGGGAATAAAGCACGATCCCCTTGGTTTGAGTTCGCTCGGAAAGACACAAAAGGCTGTGCTTGTGTATTTCTTAAGCTGATCCTGAAAGAATGTAGGTTGAAAACTCACTTCGCTTCTAGCTGTGAGAGGTATGAAGGCCAAGCAGGTCCGGAGGGGCTTGGTTCGGCCTCTTGAGGTGAAGCTTTGAGTGGTCAGTTGGTTTGGATCTGGCAAAAACTGTGAAACAGAGGCAACCGAGCCATGAATAGGAATGTTTTCAGCCACGTTTCTGCCGTGGGTTGTGTCAGACAGCAAACTACACGCAGCTTCTGCTTCTGAGCCATCGTTTTTGGATACTCCATCGCTGTCATTTCTATTTCGGGAAGGGGTGGCTGCTGGTGATTTGCGGCCCCAGCAGAGGAGTGGGATTCGGGAGTCTGGAAGGCAAAATGTTTTGGGAAAATGCAGTGGTGGAAGGAGGGTGAGGAAAAAGGCTAGAGATTAGGAGGAAGTTTTTCACACAGAGGGTCATTGGGCATTGGAATGGGCTGCCCAGGGAGGTGGTTGATTCCCCTTCCCTGGAGGTGTTTAAGGGACGGGTGGATGAGGTCTTGAGGGACTTGGTTTAGTGTTTGATAGGAATGGTTGGACTAGAAGATCCGATGGGTCCCTTCCAACCTGGTTGTTCTATGATTCTATGAAAAGGCTTGGTCTGGGGGCTCCAGGGATGTGGCAGAGCTGGTGTCATGTGCCTGTCTGCCTCGTAACCCAGGAGGTGAGGATCAGAGAGGCTGGGGTTGGGTTGGTTTATGAAGAGAATCACAGAATCGTAGAACAACCAGGTTGGAAGAGACACACCAGATCATCGAGTCCAACCATAAGAGAGGCTGAGGGAGTTGGGGTTGTTCAGGCTGGAGAAGGGAAGGCTCCAGGGAGACCTTAGAGCAGCTTCCAGTGCTGAAAGGGGCTTGAGGAAAAGCCAGGGGCAGACTTTGAAGTGAGGCCTGTTGTGCCAGGACAAAGAGTAATGGTTTAAAACTAAGGGAGTGGAGATTTAGAGTGGATATAAAGGAGAAATGTCCTTCTGGGAGAGTGGGTAGGCCATCCAGATGGCAGTTCTGGATCTGCCCTGGAGCTGGGGTGAACGGCCCCTCCTGTTGGGTGCTGGGCACTGCCCGAGCTCTGCTAGGAACCAGTCGGGGATGTTGCAAAGCCGGTCGGACGTGCTGGCCGTGCCCCTTGTGAACTCCGAGGCGGTAGGAGCAGCTCCTCTCCAAATTCCCTCGGCAGGCGGAGAGGATTCCTGCCCTGAGCAGGGTCCTTGAGACCCTGGAGTTCCTACCCGAGGGGAGAGGAGTCAGTGGCTCCCTGACAAAGCAGCTGTGCTCTTGGATGGAACAACATTTCCATTTGCAAACAGCTCAGCCCTGCCCGAGACAGAAAGAAAACACTCGGATATCCAGAAGAAATAAGCAGAACCGTCGCTTGTTTGCATCTGGGCACTAACTAACCTTTCCTCGGGGTTCCTGCAGCCAGAGAGACACACAGCGCAGCACTGAGGGCTGGCCAGGGGGGTTTTGGCTGGCATGGGCTGGATTGAGCCCTGTAGCCATCGTTCTGGGCTCTCTTCTGCCTGAGGGGTGGGTTCTCTCCCACCCTGCGGCCTCCCCGGGCTGCCCACAACCTGCAGGTCCAGGCACACGGAGCTTCTCCCTCCCTGCCTGTGGTTCTTCTGGTCTGGCTGATGGGGACAGTCGGGAACCACTTCTCTCTCTACACTTCCTAGTTAAAAAAAGCATCCTCCAGTCACGTTGGTCTCCGTGACGTGGCTGTAAAGCTGCTGCAAGTGTCCTCGTTTGCTTTAAATTCTGAGAACTTAACAGCTGAGTCTTCTCTTCCGGGAAATGGCTCTTCTTGAGAAGGGGAAGGAGGGGTGTTGGGAGGGCGAAGCTCTTCCAGATTTGGCAAAATCAGCTGGGAATAAAATGCAGAACTTAACCCTCTGCTTTGTTTTAATGAGACCTCACCTGGAGTCTTGCGTTCAGCTCTAGAGTCCTCAGCGTAGGGAGGACATGGAGCTGTTGGAGTGAATCCAGAGGAGGCCGCGGAGATGATCCAAGGGCTGGAGCACCTCCCGTATTAGGACAGGCTGAGAGAGTTGGGTTTGTTCAGCCTGGAGGAGGGTGAAGGGCAGGGTTGGAGTTCTGAAGGGCAAAGTTGAAATAAAGTGCAGCTCGAGCAGACTGGGCCGTGCAAGAACAGTGCAAGGAGATCAGGAACTGTTGATGTTGTTGTGGGTTTGGTTTTAAGCTCTCCCACCAAGCCTCGGGCTCCGGAGCGGTTCAGGATTGTCAGGAAGTGGTTTGGGATGGATCAGCTGGTGTAGAAGCTGGGACCTGTGTCCAGGAGCAGGCTCTGAGCTGGCTGGCAGCTCTTTTCCTGGGAACATTCCCTCCTTGGCTGATGTTGCACCCCCACCTAGTGGTAACCTCATCCAGAACTCCGGCCTCAGGCCTTCAAGATTTGCCTTTTTTTTTTTTTCTTCCCTTTTTTTTTCCTTTCTAGAAACGAACCCAACCTCAGGATTTCATTGATCCCCTGGCTAACAAAAAGCCCAGGATCTCGCATCTGGCTCACAGAGCTCAACCCACATTCAACGGGAAGCTGAATTCCTCCAACGGGAAGGACGCCCCTACGCCTGCGCCTGCCCTGCCGCCCTCCGTCCCGGAGTCGGTGAGCTCCAGTTCCAGCCTCCCGGTGCTGGAGCTGCCCAGGCCTCACGATCCGCTCTCGGATGTCAGCAACGACCTGACGCACAACGGCAGAGACTGTGAGAACCCGGAGGCGGCCGACAGACTGACTCACCCGTTGCCCACAGACTGTCCCCAAACGAGCAAGCACAACTGCAGCTCGTACGTAAAAACCAAGAAGAAATCCAAAAAGCACAAAGACAAGGAGAAGGAGAGGAAGGAGAAGAAAAGCGAAGAGAAGTGCAAAGAGGAGAAGCAGGACTGTGAAGTAATAAAAAATGCTGACTTAGTTAGTGTTCCCCAGGAAGAGGTCACAGGTACGTATGCTCCAAACCATCCTCCTCTACACCCTGAGATACTATCGGGATGATCTGTGTGCGATTCCTGCTCTCAGCCCATTCGAGGGAAGGGTTTGTGTGTCCACTTTGTGGAGGCCGTGTGGTTAACGAAATAATATCGCTGTTCCCTGCCTCCAAACTCGCCAAACGCACCTCTCGAGAGGATATCAGGTTTTTCCTGTTTCGCCTCCCGTGCCTCAGAGCCTGGCGTGTTCCTCCTTGTTAAATTACAAGCCCTATGAATAGGTGGGGATGAAAGACAGGACATTGAGATCTGTTGGAAGAAGCAGCTCTGCGTGATCGCTCGCAGCTCCTCTGCCCGTGCCGGGCGCTGCGCCAGCTGCTGTATCCATCTCTAACCGGGTAATGAAAAGTTAGTCGCAAAAGCTTTTAATATCGGACACAAAAGAAATGATAGAATCATAGAACAACCAGGTTGGAAGAGACCCATCGGATCTTCTAGTCCAACCATTCCTATCAAACACTAAACCAAGTCCCTCAAGACCTCATCCACCCGTCCCTTAAACACCTCCAGGGAAGATGACTCAACCACCTCCCTGGGCAGCCTATTCCAATGCCCAATGACCCTTTCTGTGGAAAAACTTCCTCCTAATCTCCACCCTGGTGGAGCTTGAGGCCATTCCCTCTTGTCCTGTCCCCTGTCACTTGGGAGAAGAGCCCAACTCCCTCCTCTCCACAACCTCCTTTCAGGGAGTTGGAGAGAGTAATGAGGTCTCCCCTCAGCCTCCTCTTCTCCAGGATAAACACCCCCAGCTCTCTCAGACACTCCTCTTCTTCTCCAGCCCCTTCACCAGCTTCATTGCCCTTCTCTGGACTTGCTCCAGAGCCTCAAATCATCCAGTCTGGGCTCAGAGAGACAGGAACTTGAAACTAATCAGTCGAATTCTTGGAAAGGGACAGTGTCGTGTTAGCACGGTGAATGTGCTGTGAGCTCTTGCCTTCCCCACAGCCTCTGCGGCCCCTCCGAGCGGCAGTTTGACTGCTCCCCAGTGGGTGTTGATGGCAATCTGCTGCTCTGATCACTGTGGGGCACTGCAGAACCACGCTCCGATGCTCCTGCTGGGATCTTCCTGCTGCCTCAGTCCTAGGATTTTCTGGGAATGCTCTTCTTGTGCTCCTGGAATGGCACTGGATGCAGACACATTCTCTCCATAGATAAACGTCATTGTCAGAGTTTCTTATAAATGCCAAAACTCCCTGCGTTCTTTCTTTGTGAAGTCGCTGATCCTATATCACCTTTTCTGCTTGGCTTTAAAACCAGTTTAATGACCACCTCTCTGTTAATTGGTAAGAGCCACGTTTTCTTCCCGATGAAGAATCTGAGCTGGACTCGGGAGGGATCGTAAACAGGATGTGGTCAGTGGCTGCTTGCATTTTGTACAAGCAGCATCTCATTTGGGATCTTTTTCCTTCTATGCTTCGCCTCCCCCAGATGGCACAGGCCTCATCCTGCTCTCTTTGTCTGCAGCCAACGACTGGAAGCTCCCCTAGCAGAGTTTGTCCTGGGAGGGTTGTTTGAGAGAGGGACCTTTGGGGGCTTTGCTGCAGACAGTAGGTGGCACTCACAGCCCAAAGCAGCCTCTTCTTCCTCACCCCAGGTCTCCCTCGTCCCCATTTACGCTGGTGGTTGGGGAAGGAAGGGAGCAGAACCCTCTGCCACTGTCTGCAGCAGAGATTGAGACTGTGGTATTCACGATGATCCAGGTTTTCTGCCACTCTTCCGTTCTACCCTGGAAAGCCTTCTTGTGGAAATAGAGAGAAAAATGAATTTTTAAAGAGGTAGAAGTAGGTTCTTGCTTTCACTTGCCTGTGTTTGCGACTCTCTGGCGCTTCACGCTCCCTGTGGTTTGTGTGGCAGCTCATGTGCACCTGGGGACTCTGCTCACTCAAAGTAAAGGACTTGGGAAGAAGAGGAAAGAAGAAACACATTTTTTTGCAGAGAGTTGACTGCTTTGCAGCCTTCTCCGCTTGCCTCTTACTCTGCTGCCTTCTCCTGGGCGCAGTTGACTTTGTGATTAGAGCTTTCAGCGTCACGCACAGCTTATGAGAAACATCCCTTTTCAAACCTCTGTCGAACTACTTTCTTCATCCAGACTAATAATCATAGAATCATAGAATCACCAGGTTGGAAGAGACCCACCAGATCATCCAGTCCAACCGCTCCTATCAAAGGATTCTGAAATGCAGTGTTCAGTTCAGTTGTATAGGAGTCTGTGTCAGGCTCACATTCGGAATCCTGTTGAGGTCTTTGGTCCATCTTCTTCAACTCCCAAGCATTCTTAGTTGAGATTTGTTCAATTCCTGTTTCCTCAAAGCCCAGAGCAGAACTCGCTTTGATTTCTCTGTGCGAGGGAAGAGCCTTAAAACCTGCTCTGCTCTCTCCTAGAGGAGTAATAGTGAGGATCTATAGAATCACCAGGTTGGAAGAGACCCACCAGATCATTGAGTCCAACCACTCCTATCCAAGGATTCTGAAATGCATCATTCAGTTCAGTTGAAGAGGAGTCTGTGTCAGTCTTGCGTTCGGAATCCTGTTCCTCTTGAGGTCTTTGGTCCGTCCTCCCAAACACTCTTAGTTGAGCTTTGTTCGATTACTGTTTCTTCGAAGCCCAGAGCAGAGCTCGCTTTGATTTCTCTGTGCGAGGGAAGAGCCTTAAAACCTGCTCTGCTCTCTCCTAGAGGAGGAACAGTGAGGATCTATAGAATCATAGAATCACCGGGTTAGAAGAGACCCACCGGATCATTGAGTCCAACCATTCCTATCAAATTCTTATCAAATTCCTTTCCTATATGGTGTCAGGAGACAAGAACATACACCCTGCTCCGTTCTGCTCATCTGGACTCGCTTGTTTTGTGGTGGTAGCAGTGTGATCCCTCCCTGCAGGCATCATTTATACACCAAGTACATTCAGATCGTTTCGCTGCTCGTTCAGTTCACGTTGATGCTGTTTTGCTGACAGACAGATATTAGAGAAGCCTTGAAGCTTTTAACCACCTGATAGCGAATCCTCCCTCTTTGTCAGTTCAAAGCAAACCAGAAATCCCTTAGAAACTGATAAACAGTTTTTTTTTGCAGATGGGTTTGTGAATTTGAAGTTGAATTGCGCGGAGCTTTGAAGTGTAAGGATGTCTATAAACAGGTCTTTATTTTTTCAGGTTTAAATGGAACATGCAATAATTCTAGTGTACCAACATCCACTTCAGAAATGCCAGATTATTTATTGTAAGTACCCTTTATCGGTTGTTTCATCGCTTTGGGATTGTTTCAGGCTAAAAAAAATCAAAATGTCCTGGGGATTTTTGTTGGGCTTTATTGTTACTCGGTGTCACCTCGTACGGTGGGTTTGAAAAAAAAATGTAAATCCAGTTCTGAGATCTGCTCTCTACCTCCTGGAGTTCAAGGTTTTCTTCCTATCAGCCAGTTCTTACAGTACTTCTAGAAACATTGCAGACCTTGAAGGGGTTGGAAGGGATTAAACATCTCCCTGTTAGAGCTGGAAACTCAGAGAGGAAACTATCTGCTTTAATGTTGTAGAGGACAGGGCGAGGAGGGGTTTTTGGCTGATTCTTCCCTGTTCAGAACCAAGATTATCTCCATAAACCAGTGAAATACTCTTCCTCGGGAGGTTAGAACCCGTGGGTTAGGATGTGAGCTGGTTCACCTCTTGACTTCTTAATCAGGTCCCTCTGAGGTTAACTAAACAATGTGCTCGTCTGCTGCAGCACAAAAGCCCCAGTGCACAGAGCCAGAGATCTGCAGGAGGCCAAACCTGTTGGAAGCAAAGCTCCAACAGGAGACACTCCCCGTGCACCTCAGCCAAGGTCCTTCTTGCCATCGGATCTGCTGCCATCCCTCGGAGGGAGGAAGGGATGGAGCACCAGGAGGCCTCGTCCTCTCCTGGCTCTGTCGGAGCAGTTGCTGGAGCTGCCTGGGGGACAGATATAGGGTTCTTGGGTGGTTACAGAGCTGCGGTTTGCTGGACTGTAGGAGCCATACAAAGCGCTCGGAGCTGGCATTCCGAGTGCCGTACACAAGAATGCTGATGGCCGGGGGTCATTTCTTACAATGGGTGAGCTGGTCCCCCCTATAGAGGAATCTCGCAGCTCCGTGGTCCATCCCCAGGGAAACCCTGTGAGGTTTTTGACCTCCACAGGGTCTGTTGTCTCACCTTCTGGTATGTTCCAGCTGGTGTGATGGTCACCTCTTTAAACTACGAGAGCTGCCTCGGCTGGTTTGATCAGAGAGGCATGAGTTTCGTGCCAATGAGGGCGGTTTCCTTATCTCTTAGCAGCATCTCCTGTATCGCTGCTTATTTACACCGAGTGAGGAGCTGGTCCTTGAAAGCCAGAGCTCATTTGGGTTAATAAAGTGGGAGTTGTCCCTTCATTTGATCCCCAGGTCAGCTTATACGTGTTCCTGCACCGAGCTGGCAGAGCAAGGTTGGCAGATCAGAATCCTCAGCTTGGGAAAGATGAGATTTGCCATCAGAGCGTCCAGGCTGCTGGGTTCTCTGCAAAATGTCGGGTTAGTGGCTCATCGTGGAGCTGAATGAATAACTTTCAGGGAGCCTGAAAGGTGCAGCTGTTAAACACGAGCTCTGGAGCTCGATTCGCGGTGGGTGAAATCAGGAGACAGTGGGAATGCAGTCGGCCTAACGTGGTTTCTTGCCACGTAATCGCACTGCGAGTGTTTCGCTGCGATAGCCGAACGCATTTTGTGTTACTTTGAAAGACTTAACGCTGGAAGCTTGGGCATTCCTGCTGTTCCAAGGTCTGGCACAAAGGCAGAACTCCGTGTTCTGCAGGCCAGCAGGAGCTCGAAAAGCTGCAGCAGTGCTGGCGGAATGTCCTCCTACACCCTCAGCTGCTCCCGGGCTTTGCTGTACCTGCGTATTCTTGGCACAGATGGGAAACGCTGGGAGCAAACACTATTGTTTTACGCAGAGGACAAGGCAATAATCAGAGCAGTTTTCTCAGTGCAGATCATAAGAGACCATTTTCGAGCACAGTCACCTGCTAGTTTGTCTGTCCTGGTTTGGGCTTTGCAGTGATCATGCTGTCTGGAGGAAAAAAAAAAAATTGCTAAAACCTATTAACAAAACTATTCTTCCTCCAGAAAATACGCAGCCATTTCCTCTTCGGAGCAGCGTCAGAGTTACAAAAACGACTTCAATGCGGAATACAACGAGTACAGAGACTTGCATGCTCGGATAGAAAGGATAACTCGCCGGTTTACGCAGTTAGATGCCAAGCTGAAGCAGCTTTTGCAGGGCTCTGAAGAATACAAGGTAGAAACGGGAAAATATCTTTGGGAAAGCTGCTTCTGCAAAGCGGCTCGTAGTGGTCACTCTGTTTGGGGCCGTTCGGGGTGGGTTGGGTGTCTAAACCGGAGTGGCCAGAGCCCAGGAGTGGTGGATGCAGACCGTGCACACAGCTGACAGCCCCGAAGACTGTTCTTAAAACAGCTCTCGTGTTCTTTCGTTTTCGAGCCGGAGCACACATCACGGTACTTGTTGACAAGGAAAGGCCTCAGTGAGACAATTGGCGTCTCCAGCCAAAAGCTGCTGGAAGCTATTAGTGTATCCCAAGCCAGAAAGCTCATATTCGCACATATGGTAGCGAATCGGAGCTGGAAGGGGAGTTGGGACAGGGTCATCTGTTTCCCTGGAATCTTTGATCTTAATAATGTAGCAAGATCCAACTTGTCAGCCTCATTTTTAAGAGCTTTAACGATTCATTATCTTGAGAAAGTAATTGAGTAGAACAGATTTTTTTACCGAGCCTATTGTGCCCAGCACCGTTTCCTCCCTCCGACGTCCTTTCCCTCTCCGAGAAAGGCTGAATTATTGTTAGATCAGGGTGGGGGAAATGAGTCTGAGCCGTGGAGGAAGCGTCAGTGCCAACGCGGTGCCCATTGCAGGTGGTTCTCGTGGCTGGGAAGTGGGGCCCGAGCTCTCCAGTGCTCCCAGTGGAATCACGGAGTCGGCAGGGCTGGTTGTGGCCGTTGGATTTCACAGGGGGAACTCGTCGTGGGGTGGATGTTGGTCAGTGTGCGCACACTGAGCCGTGGGGAAGCGCTCGCAGCGAGTCGCAGCAGCGCTGGCTCTTTTGAAAATAATAAGCTGTGTGTTTTCCTTTTTTTTTTACAGACCATCCATGATCAAATCCTACAGGAGTATCGGAAAATTAAAAAGGTAAGTAAAAATAGCCAACCGCAAAAAAAAAAAAGGGCTTTGGGTGGTGCCTCTGGTGGCGGAGAGAGCTGGGAGCTCGCCAAGTGAAAAACCCGCTCGCTGGAGCTTGCCAGCAGATCTTTGTTCAGCTCGAGCTTGTCCAAAAAAGTGATCCTTTCGTGGGTCAGAAGGGTTTGGTGGGGCTGGGACTGCTGCTGCTTGGGTCCTGGGGAGCTCTCAGCAGGGGTAGCAGGATGAGGTGTGTTTAATCAGTGCTGTTATCCCATCGAGGGGAAGAATGGTTTGTGTTGAAGAGCAGAGACTGGGACTGGGAGAGACTGGGATCTGCTGGTTTGTGGGGCACGATCTGAGCATGGATTCTGGTTGGAATCACTGGGTACGGAGACCCCTACAGGGCTCCACGGGGCTTTTCAGAGCGTGGAGCACACAGAACACTTCACATCTCTTCATAAATATATAAAGCAATTGTTGAGAGGAGAAGGTTCTGAGGGAGCTGGTTGAGGTGGAGATACTGGGACAGGCTGGGACATCCGTACACTGGGAATGAGGGAGTCTTCTTTAGCCTAGAGAAGAGGAAGCTGAGAGGAGACCTCATTACTCTCTACAACTCCCTGAAAGGAGGTTGTGGAGAGGAGGGAGTTGGGCTTTTCTCCCAAGGGACAGGGGACAGGACAAGAGGGAATGGCCTCAAGCTCCACCAGGGGAAGGTCAGGATGGACATTAGGATGAAATATTTCTTGGAAAGGGTCATTGGGTGCTGGAAGAGGGAGAGGGTTGAGTCCCCTTCCTTGGAGGGTTTAAGGGACTTGTGGACGAGGTGCTGAGGGATTAGTGATTGATGGGAACGGTTGGACTCGATGATCCAGTGGGTCTCTTCCAACCTGGTTGTTCTCCGATTCTATGAATTCAGTGCTGACTTGGGGCAGGTGATGCTGGAAGCCAAGATGTGTGGCCCAGCAGCTCATTTCCCTCTGCAGGGGCTCCTGGAGCTGGTCAGTGAGGAGAAGGGGTTGTGGTTTTGCTTTATTTGCGCAGAGTAGGTCTGTTCGAAACGGGTATCTACTCCTCCAGCTAGAAAAGCTCCATTCTTCGGTCGTACATTTATGCTCTGAGGCTGGATTCAGCGCAGGAGCTCTCGAAGCATCACCTTCCATCACTCCATCTTCCTTTTTCTTTGCAGACTAACCCCAATTACAGCCAAGAGAAGAACCGCTGCGAATACCTCCACAACAAACTGGCTCACATTAAAAAACTGATAGCAGAGTATGACCAACAGCAGTTTTAGCTGGCGCCGATCCGGACTGGGTAGGGCAAAAGAAAACAAAAAGTCACCTGGACGTTGCGTTCACTTTTATACAACTCGATTCCCTTCAGAGACGAGCGTTAATTCCTCATGGTTGAAGAACTTGGGGGATTCCTTAACGATGCCAGATCTGTCTTGTCTGTGTCCGAGCTGGGCCGCGAGCACAGCGCCCGGCACCATCCTCTTTGAGTTTTAGCCTCTCTGAATGTTGGAATGTAACGAGCGAGGAAAAAAAAAATTGTGCTTATTTCGAAGGCGGCGTTTGACACTTAAGGGAAAAAAAAAAAAAAAAAGGCAAACTTGTCTAAAGTGAACGAAGCTCCCAAAGGTTTAAGAATCAGTAGTTTTCCTGGATTAAAGTTTGGCATGAAGTGTAATTCCCCCCTGGCCCAGGTCTCTCTGCTGGGTTTGCGCGTTGTCCTTCAAATGGTGAGGAACTGGAATGCTGCTAGGTTACCTCCTCCTCCTCCTCCTCTGGCACCTGCGACTGTTCGTACCCAAGCTTTCTGCTCCTCGTGGCGCCGCGTTAAATACACCAACGTACCCAGAGCTCTCGTGTTCGTTCCTGCTTTCCTCTTCGCTGGCGTGTGTGCTCTCCCCGGGCGGTTGTTGTGTCGGTAGGAGAGAGGGGAGCAGCCTGGGGACTCGCACCGAGTGCCTCGGGCAGGGCGGAAGTGGATCCTCCACATGGAAAAAAGCCACAAAAATCCACCTTTAGTTGTTTCCTCGATCTGCTTGTGCGTTCGGTAGCAGTGAACGCGTCAAGGCTTTGCAGTGGCCTCCCCAGCAAGGTGCGACCCCCTCTGCCCGCGCTCGCCTTCTCCTACCAGCGCGGGGAAGGTCGAGAGACCTGTCTGTCTTTGACTTTTCTAGTTTTATACCCAGGCAGACAGTTTTATTAATCGCTAACGAGACTAAGGTCTATTTTTGTATAAGAAAACAAACAAACGAACGAGAAAAAAAAAAAAAAATGAGCATCCTTTTCTAAAACTCTGCCTCCCCTTTCCCTCTTAGGCCAAGTGTTTGAGACCCTTCCCTGTCCTCAACCTGCAGTGTTAGGGGAGCCGAGCGAACGGGCACCTAGAGAAGTTCTTTCCTTACCTGGCTGACCCAGGAGAGAGAAGGAGGAGGGGTTGGGGATGCCTTCTGTGTGCTTTCTCCTATTTTTAATTTTTTTTTTTTTTGTGCAGTTCCAAAGAAGCAGCAGCAGCAAATCAGGCCCAGAAGCAGGCGCCCGAGCGTGAGAGCAGCAAGGTGGTGTTTTCCCATGCGGCTCACTTCCACTGCTGGGCTTTATCGCCAGCTTCTCCGGGGCCGTCTTTTCTTCTGGATTTGCTTTTTTTCTTTTTTTTTTTTTTTTTTTTTTTTTTTTTCGGACTTGAAGGGAACAGTTTTCCAGTTCGGCCAAGGGCGTGTGAGAAACACGCCAAAAAGCACAAAGGTGTCCTTTAACTCTGCTTTTTCTTTCTTTCTCTCCCCTTCTCATCCTGCCAGCCTGTGGGGTTTGACTTCTTCCCGCTTCCGTTTATCTCAAAGTAAAGGATTACTTTCCTCTCCTTCCCTCGGAGGTCGCACTGAGGAAGCCTTTCACCCTTTGAAGGGAGCGGAATGGGCAGATTGAAGGAGCGAGACAGTTCCTTACACAAGGAGTAATTTATCTCTTTTTTTTTTTTTTTTTTCCACCCCCAAAGTGGAAATGGGTCCATCTGCTGTGTAAAAAAAAAAAAAAATACTAAGAATTCCATTCTGGCCGGATGGGGTTTGCGTTATCCGGCCAGGGCCACCGCTTTGCTTTGCCGCTTGCCACCTTCTGAGTTTCTCTCCCTGCCGCCTTGTGTCCGGCGCTCGCCAGGACTTTGCCGTCCCCTTCTTCAACCAGAAGCTTCTTACTGCCGGCAAGCGACAGCCTCCTGCTGCTCTACAAAGCCCAAACCCAACTGGAGCAGAGCGGTGACGGAAAAGGGGGAAGAGATGTGATGTCTGAGGATGCGGAGATCTGTAGGGTGAGCTAGGGAAGGCCTGAAAGGGACTTCCTCCTAGGGAAGTCTCTTAGGGCTTGGGAAGCGCTTCCATCCCATCTCTTCCTCTCCGAGAAAAGACCAGTGGAAATTCGGGAGCGGTTTTGTCTCTTGTGGAACGCTGCCTGCCTCCAGCGCTCCTGCTTATTGGAAAAAGCTGGAAAAACGCAAGAGAGCCAAAGGCAAGGAGCTTTTATCCCGAAAACCCTGTTCTCCCACTCGCTGGGGTCTTGCACTGGGTGTCGGTGTCCACCCTCAGGCCTCACTTCAGCTCCGATACCCACGAACCCTTCGCGGCTCTGGATTTCTGCACCGGAGCCGCAGGGACCTTGGAAAGGGAGCCTTGGGCTGCTAGGAGGAACCAGAGCATCGCGCTTCCTCGGACCTGCTGTGAGATCTGTCCCTGCAAAACCCAATCGGTGCCAGACGTCCCCAGTCCCGCAACTTCCAGCATTCCCAGCGACGAGTCCGAACCTCCCAGTGCTCACCCATCAAATCCACCGCGGAGCTTATCGCAAGGAGCCTGAAGCTTGCATGGCGGAAGAGGCAGCAGCTCCAAACCCAGGATGAGTAAATTCTTCCGTGGAAAACACTTTTCTCCTCCTGATCCTTAATATTTCGACCGGGGGTTTGGTTTTTTTTTTGGTTTTTTTTTGTTTTTTTTTTGGTTGCTTTTTTGGGGGTGGGAGGGGGATAGAGACGGATCTCAATCTTTATACATCTGCTATAAGATATTTTTGCAAACAGAGTTGTATACGAAGATGTATTGTGTACATTTACATGTATATTCTGGAACTTCTAAAAAAAAAAAAAAGGAAAAAATTTGAATATAAAAACTGAAAATATTTAATGAATATCCAAACTGTGAGACCCAACGAGCATCCACCAACCTTCTGCTTCAACTTTTTCTTTTCGGACTGTGTTAACGAATTGTAGTCGAATCTGCCTTTTTTTTTTTTTTTTTTTGTTCTCCTTTTGTTTTCTTTTTAGAGACGACGAAGCTAGGCGAAGAAAAAAAAAATAAAAATAAAAAATAAAAAAATGTGCTTTTTGGGTTAATAGAAAACCAGTTCTAGGTGATTAAGTATGATCTTAACTTATTGATACCGTGTTTTACTTTGTAATATTGTACTGTGGATAAAAACTATATTGAGCCATGGAGTTGGAGTTTACAAAAAAAAAAGAGGAAAAAAGAGAGCTTTTCACTTTGCCAAAATGTTACAATTTAAAGGCAGCATAGTCTTCAGCTTTCCTAATCTTTTCTTAAGAGCTCTAGTGTCTTTTTTTGTACACTAAGAAGAAAAAAAAAAAAAAAGAAAAAAAGCTGAATGCTGATTTTGCAACATATAATAAATTCACTGTATTGGAAACCGAGCAAAAAAGCACTTAAGGTCGTCCGTTTCTTTTCAGTTGCCGCCAGAGGACTCGGAAAGGTGATAAATGGCTGAGGAGAGGAGGTTGAGAGTGGAGAAAAGCGAAGGAGCTGAGGGAGTGAAAGTAGCAGAGCAGAGCGGGTAAGGAATGGGAAAAGGGTTTGATAGGAAGGGTTGGACTCCATGAGCCGGTGGGTCTCTTCCAACCTGGTGATTCTATGATTCTAAGAAGGTGCTCGGTCTGGTCACTCAGTTTTCTTGCTGCACACGGGGAGTTCGAGTCCTGAAATGTGGCTCACGATGTGTCTCTCATTGCTCTCTCCAACTCCCTGAGAGGAGGTTGTGGAGAGGAGGGAGCTGGGCTCTTCTCCCAAGAGACAGGATGAGAGGGAATGGCCTGAAACTCTACCAGGGGAGGGTCAGGCTGGACATTAGGAAAAAATTCTTCACAGAAAGGGCCATTGGGCAGTGGAACAGGCTGATCAGGGAGGGGGTTGAATCACGTTCCCTGGAGGTATTTAAGGGACGGGTGGACAAGGTGCAGAGGGACATGTGTTAGTGTTTGGTAGGAATGGTTGGACTCGATGATCCGGTGGGTCTCTTCCAACCTGGTGGTTCTATGATTCTAAGAAGGTGCTGGGTCTGGTTGCTCCGTCTTCTTGCTGCACATGGGGAGTTCTAGTCCAGAAATGTGGCTGCAGAGCAGCTTTGCTCTTCACGATGCTTCCTGGTGCTCCAGTGGGATTGGTAACTCTATACATGGCAGGAGGTGGTGGGGATTTTCCTCCCTCAATGGCATTAACAGCCAGGTTTGGGGGACAAAGGCGCTTTTGAGGTGTCGCTGTGGAGGTTTGGAGGGGTCCTGTGAGCATGGAGGGTGAAGGGGCTGGAGAAGAAGAGGAGCGGCCGAGAGAGCTGGGGTGGGGGAGGGGGTTATCCTGGAGAAGAGGAGACTGAGGGGAGACCTCATTGCTCTCTGCAACTCCCTGAGAGGAGGTTGTGGAGAGGAGGGAGCTGGGCTCTTCTCTCAAGGGACAGGACGAGAGGGAATGGCCTCAGGCTCCACCAGAGGAGGGTCAGGATGGACATTAGGATGAAATATTTCATGGAAAGGGTCGCTGGACACTGAACAGGCCTCAGGGAGGGGGTTGAGTCCCCTTCCCTGGAGGTGTTTAAGGGACAGGTTTACAAGGTGCTGAGGGTCATGGGTTAGTGATTGATGAGAACGGTTGGACTCGACGATCTGGGGTCTCTTCTAACCTGGTTGTTGTATGATTCTATGGGGCTTGTCAGGCAGGAGGGCTTGGAGCTGGGCAGGAGGTGGTGGTGGTGGTGGCTGCTTCCCTCAGGATTTGAGAGCCTGCAGCTCCCAGGGAGGGTCCGGACCTGCTTGAGGTGTCTCCACTTGCTTTCATCGGCAGCTGGGGCTCCTGCTTTTCACGCTGGATTTGACGTCCGTGCTCACTGGCATCGGGGAGGTGAGTCACGTCCCTGGGGAGCTGGAGCGGGGTCGACGTTTCCAAAGCAGCAGCAAGGTGGGGATGAGCCTGGCCACCCTGCTGGAGCTGCCGCTTCCACCCACGGGGGATGAATCATCTGCCTGATGCACAGGGGCCTGTTGAAGCTCTGACCCTTTTTTTCTGCTCTCACGGTTGCTGGTTGCTCTGGTCCTGCCTTCTGCAGCATCCTTGGCTCTTTTGGCTGGAGCAGGCACCATAAAGCAGAGGGTAAAACCACTTCATACCATAATACACACTAAATACCTTCTGTTTCCCTTCAGTGGTTGGTATTCTGCCTGCTTTGAGATCTCAGAAGGGCAGGTTTGGTGGTCTTGAGCCTAAAATCGTTGCCAGTTCATAGAATCATAGAACAACCAGGTTGGAAGAGACCCATCGGATCATCGAGTCCAACCATTCCTATCAAACACTAAACCATGTCCCTCAGGACCTCATCTACCTGTCCCTTAAACACCTCCAGGGTTGTTTACAACAAGTTGGCCTTGTTCCTCCCACGTTCACCCCCAGCTCCCTTTGCTTTAGTGCAGGATACTGGATTCTACCTCCGAAAGAGTGAAACAGGGAGAAAGAGAACCCAACGATCAAATAATGACTTGGAAACCCTTCAGCTTTGAGGGTGGGAGGAACAGGGAGGGCTCTGCTTGCTCCTGTCTTATCAGCCTTGACCTCAGAGCTGATACAAGAACAGGAGCACAGCCAGAAGGAGGAGATGATGCTCAGGCAGGTGGGAACATGGGTTAGTGTTTGAACGGTTGGACTCGATGATCCGGTGGGTCTCTTCCAACCTGGTTGTTCTATGATTTTCTTTGGGTTCCCTGGGTGCTCCCGTGGGCTTCTCGCTTACCGTGATGCTTTGGGGGAGCTGATGCTCTTGCCAAGCCCCAGCTGGCCAGGTTTTTAGTTTCAAACGCTGCCTCTGAGACATAAATTCTGTCCCCTGAGCTCCCCTTTGTTTAATTCCTCGCTCATGAGAGCTTTGGGGTGCTCAGCTGATGAAAGGCTGCTGCTCTGTGGGCATGTGCACAGGGTGGGGGATCATGCAGGAAGGGTCCCCGTCCCCTCCCGTCCCAGCTTTCCTGGGGAATTCCTTTCCACCGCTGGCAGCTCCGGCTGGGGTCACGCTCTGAGCTGGGAAATGCCGAGCTGCCCCAGTGGAAATTTACTGGCTGGGTCCTGTGTGCCAGAGCCAGCCCGGCTCCTGCCGCTGCTCCTTATCTGTGCCCAGCCGGGAGCGCCGGCCGACGGCCCTTCCCAGGGACCAGCAGCAGGGTGGATGCCAGGCTGGGACCCTCCTGCCCAAACCAAGCCTGCTGCCGCTTCCGGAGGAGCTCAATGGCATCCTGGCTTGGAGCAGAAATGGTGTGACCAGCAGGGCCAGGGAGGTGATTCTCCCTCTGGACTCAGCACTGGTGAGGCTGCTCCTTGAATACTGTGTCCAGTTCTGGGCCCCTCAGCACAAGAAGGATGTTGAGGCTCTGGAGCAAGTCCAGAGAAGAACAACAAGGCTGGGAAGGGGCTGGAGAACAGAACCTATGAGGAGCGGCTGAGAGAGCTGGGGGGGTTTATCCTGGAGAAGAGGAGGCTGAGAGGAGACCTCATTACTCTCTCCAACTCCCTGAAAGGAGGTTGTGGAGAGGAGAGAGTTGGGCTCTTCTCCCAAGGGACAGGGGACAGGACAAGAGGGAATGGCCTCAAGCTCCACCAGGGGAGATTTAGGCTGGACATTAGGAGGAAGTTTTTCACGGAAAGGGTCATTGGGCATTGGAATAGGCTGCCCAGGGAGGTGGTTGATTCCCCTTCCCTGGAGGTGTTTAAGGGACGTGTGGATGAGGTCCTGAGGGACTTGGTTTAGTGTCTGATAGGAATGGTTGGACTAGAAGATCCGATGGGTCCCTTCCAACCTGGTTGTTCTATGATTCTATGATTCAGGTCTCAGGTCATTCAGCTCACATCTGGGAAAAGCATCACTTTGCACCACATCAGGCACAAACTGCCCTCAAATTAAGTTCGCACACACGGGAAGGCCGAGGTGACCCTATGCTTCAGCTTTTTAGGGACACTGGAAACACCCAGAGTCACAGTGGGTTTTTTCCGGGCACCTTTCACTCCATGACTCGTTTGCAGGAGGAAGCACAGTAGGATCGTTTGTCCTTGACACGCTCCGATGGCTCTTGGCCCCATGTGCAGAGCAGCTGCTACACCTCCAACCACCCTGGATCACCCGTTCCTGTCCTTTTCCATGCGTGATTCTGTCTTTGGGAATGGGAATGGGGATGGGGAGGAGAGGACAGGGCCCTGTGAGCAGTGAGATGATGAAGTCTCAGAGCCTGGAGATTGTTCTGCATGAAGGGAAAGAAAAACAAACGGAGGAAACGTGTCGGTGACACAAATCTGGAGCTGCTTGGCTTAGCCTGGACCCACTGGGGGTGGCGAGGGATGGTTCCTACCTGCATCCCCCACGGCTGAGCCCTTCCCTGCGCTCAGAGCATCCCTCGAGCCTTGTGCAGAATTGAGCCACCGAGGACCTGGTGCTTCCCCAGCTCCAAACTGGGGGCTCGGTGGCCCCATCCTTGGGCACCGAGTAGGTTCTGGTGGCCAGGTACGGATAGGCATGGTTGCAGGGGGAGCGGGATTGGCAGATGAGGCTGGGGGCTCAGTGGCCCCATCCTTGTGACCCGAGTGGGTTCTGGTGGCTTCCCCAGCTCCAGACTGGGGGCTCAGTGGCCCCATCCTTGCAGCCCAAGTGGGTTCTGGTGGCTTCCCCAGCTCCAAAGTGGGGGCTCGGTGGCCCCATCCTTGGGCACCGAGTGGGTTCTGGTGGCCGAGGGCGGGTGGGCCCAGTTGCTGGGGGCTCAGTGACCCCATCCTTGGGGCCCAAGTGGGTTCTGGTGGCCGAGGGCGGGTGGGCCCAGTTGCTGGGGGCTCAGTGACCCCATCCTTGGGGCCCAAGTGGGTCCTGGTGGCTTCCCCAGCATCAAACTGGAGGCTCGGTGGCCCCATCCTTGGGCACCGTAGTGGGTTGTGGTGGCCGAGGGCGGGTGGGCCCAGTTGCTGGGGGAGCGGGAGCGGCGGCCGAGGCTGTGCGCTCGCCTGGCCCCCCGCCAGCCCCCCGGCAGCTGGGGAGCGAAGGCGCTGGGCGGGCGGCCCGGGCTGGTGGCCCACAGCCGACGCGTTGGGCGAGCAGGAACAAGGGAGCCCCTGCTCATGCGGTGCCGAGCGTGGGAGGAGTGGGAAGGGAGTGGGGGAAGGAACAATGGTGGGAGTTCTGGGAGGGGGGCAAGGGGAGAGGAGGGGAAAAAAAAAAAAAAATTCAAGAAATAGAGGGAAGCAGTGGAAAAATACCAGCGCGGGCCCTGGCAGCGCTTGCCCGGACCCTCCCCGCCGCAGGATTATTGTACAAAGAAATGTTATTTTTGTTTCAATAATTTGCTGAGGCACTGGCATTCCAGCGCGGGGCTCGTTTTGTCCTCCAGCCCCGGCACCAAGGCCCCATTGTTCGCCCCTTGGCCCCAAGGCCGACCGCGGCCTCCCCAGCCCCATCCACGCCGTGAGCCCCCTTGGTGGCAGGTGCCCCCCAGGCTGGGTCCCATGGCGCTCAGGGTGCCAGGAGGGTGGGTGGCGGCGGCGGCAGTGGCATCGTCGCCCCACGGAGCGAGAGGGTGGGTGGGGGACACAGCGTTGGCCTCGCCGCGGGGTGAGCCAGGGTGGGGAAGGGGCCGGAATCCAGCCTTGTGCTGCGAGGGCTCCTTTGAAGCGACGCCTGGCATTGAGCGGGGGACGCCCAGCGGGGTGACAGCCCTTTCGCTGCCGCAGGCACCCCCAAACCGGGTGGGGGACGCCCAGCGGGGTGCCAGCCCTTTCTGTGCCGCAGGCACCCCCAAACGGGGTGGGGTGGGGGCTCGCAGGGGGACTGGATGCCCGACCGATGGCATCGCCCACGGGGGATGTGGGGCACAGCAGGGGGAACAAGATGGGGGAGCTGTGGCCTTTGGGGTGCCCATGATAGGGGATGTGGGGGCTGTGGCCTCTGGGGTGTCTGCGCTAGGGGATGGGGGGGCTGTGGCCTTTGGGACCAAGATGAGGGGAGCTGTGGCCTTTGGGGTGTCCGTGCTAGGGGATATGGGGGGAGCTGTGGCCTTTGGGGTGTCTGTGCTAGGGGATACAGGGGGGGCTGTGGCCTTTGGGACCAAGATGGGGGGGCTGTGGCCTTTGGGGTGTCCATGTGAGGAGATGGGGGGGGCTGTGGCTTCTGGGGTGTCTGTGGTCTTTGGGGTGTCTGTGCTAGGGGATGGGGGGGGCTGTGGCCTTTGGGGTGTCTGTGCTAGGGGGTGGGGGGGGCTGTGGCCTTTGGGACCAAGATAGGGGGGACTGTGGCCTTTGGGGTGTCTGTGCCGGGGATAAGAGGTGCCGTGGTGGGGCTCTGGGATGCTGATACTTGGAGCTCTGGATTGCTAGGGTCCCTAGGATGCTGGTACTGGGGTCTCTAGGGTACTGGTAGCTCTGGGGTGCTGGTACTGGGAGGTCTGGGTTGCTGGGGTCCCTAGGCTGCTGGTACTGGGAACTCTGGGGTGCTCGTACTGCGAGTTCTGGATTGCTGGGTCTCTAGGATGCTGGTGCTGGGAGCTCTGGATTGCTGGGGTCTCTGGGGTGCTGATACTGGGAGCTGTGGGTTACTGGGGTCCCTAGGATGCTGGTACTGGGGACTCTGGGATATACTGGTAGCTCTAGGGTGCTCGTACTGGGGGCTCGGGGTTGCTGGGGTCCCTAGGCTGCTGGTACTGGAGACTCTGTGTTGCTGGTGTCCCTAGGATGCTGGTTCTGGGGTACTGTGGGCTCTGGGTTGCTGCGGTTCTTAGGATGCTGGTACTGGAGTCTCTGGGTTGCTGGGGTCCCTAGGATGCTTGTACTGGAGTCTCTAGGGTATTGGTAGCTCTGGAGTGCTGGTACTGGGGGCTCTGGGGTACTGGGAGCTCTGGATTGCTGGGGTCCCTAGGATTCTGGTACTGGGAGCTCTGGGTTACTGGGGTCCCTCGGATTGTGGTACTGGGAGCTCTGGGTTGCTGGGGTCTCTAGGATGCTGGTACTGGAGTCTCTGGAGTATTGGTAGCTCTGGATTGCTGGTACTGGGGGCTCTGGGGTACTGGGAGCTCTGGAGTGCTGGTACTAGGGGCTCTGGGGTACTGGGGGCTCTGGGTTGCTGGTACTGGGAGCTCTGGGTTGCTGGGGTCCCTAGGATGGTGGTACTGGGAGCTCTGTGGTGCTGGTACTGGTGCCTGGGGCTGCTGGGGGTATCCTGGGGGTGGCTGCCGGTGGGTGGATGCTGGGGGGATGCCGAGGGGGGGGGGGGGGGGGGGGTTCCCGGGGGTGTGTGCTGAGGGGGTGTCGGTCTCGGGGGCACGTGCGGGGGCGGGGGGGGGGGTGGGGGGGGGGGTTGGGGGCGGGGCCCGGCAGAGAATTAATGGTCGGGAGCAGAGCAGCAGCAGCCGCCACTCGCAGCGACCCCTCGGGCACAGCCGCCTCCCACCCCCTCCCAACGGTGAGAGCGCTCGGGACCCCCCCCCCCCTCTCCCCCTGTCCCCTCTGCCACCCCCGGGTATAGGGACACCCCCTGTCTCCTCTGCCATCCCGGGAGTGGGATAACCCCCTCCCCGTGTCCCCTCTGCAACCCCAGGGAGCAGGGACTCTCCCTGTCCTCATGTCCCCTCTGCAACCCCAAGCTACAGGGACACCCCTTGTCCCCCTGTCCCCTCTGCCACCAGTCCTGGGAGCAGGGACTCCCCCTGTCCCCTCTGCCATCCCAGGAGTGGGGCAACCCTCTCCCCACGTCCCCTCTGCCACCCCAGGGAGCAGGGACAGCCCTGGCCCCAAATATCCAGCATCCCCTGGAGCAGGGACTCCCCTTGTATCCCTGTCCCCTCTGCCACCCCCGAGAGCAGGGACTCCCCCTGTCCTCTCTGCCACCCTAGGGTATAGGGACTCCCCCTCTCCAGCTGTCCCCTCTGCCATCCCGGGAGTGGGACAACCCTCTCCTCATGTCCCCTCTGCCACCCCAGGGAGCAGGGACACCCCTGGCCCCTCTGCCACCATCCCCGGGAGCAGGGACACCCCCTGTCCCCTCTGCCATCCTGGGAGTGGGACACCCCCTGTCCTCATGTCCCCTCTGCAACCCCAAGGTATAGGGACACCCCTTGTCCCCCTGTCCCCTCGGCCACCCCAGGCTATAGGGACTCCCCTTGTCCCCTCTGCAACCCCAGGATATGGGGACACCCCTTGTCTCCTTGTCCCCTCTGCCACTCCCGGGAGCAGGGACTCCCCCTGTCCCCCTGACCCCTCTGCCACCCCAGGGTATAGGGACACCCCCTGTCTCCTCTGCCACCCACGGTGCAGGGATACCCCCTGTCCCCGTGTCCCCTCTGCCACCACCCCAGGGAGCAGGGACAGCCCTGCTTCCCAAATCCCTGGCACTCCTGGCACTGGGGAGAGCCCTGTCCCCGTGTCCAATCTGCTTGTGCAGGAGCAGGGACACCCCATGTCCCCTGCACTCTCTGCCACCCCTAGGAACAGGGACAGCCCTGTCCCCATGTCCCTTGTGCCACTTCAGAGTGTGGTGACACTCCTTGTCCCCGTTTCCCTGCACTGCTGTGAATGGCCACATCCCTTGTCCCCATGTCCCCTGTGCTACTGGGAGTAGGAACATCCCCTATCCCCATGTCCCCTGTGCCACCCCAGAGTGCGGTGACGCCCCTTGTTCGCATGTCCCCTGTGCCACCCCAAAGCGCAGTGACGCCCCTTGCTCCCATGTCCCCTGTGCTACTGGGAGTAGGAACAACCCCTATCCCCGTGTCCCCTGTGCCACCCCAGAGTGTGATGGCACCCCTTGTCCCTATGTCCCCTGCACTGCTGTGAATGGCCACATCCCTTGTCCCCATGTCCCCTGCGCTACAGGGAGTAGGAACACCCCCTATCCCCATGTCCCCTGTGCCACCCCAGAGTGTGGTGACATCCCTTGTCCCCATGTTCCCTGCATTGCTGTGAATGAGCACATCCCTTGTCCCCATGTCCCCTGCACTACTGGAAGTAGGAACATCCCCATGTCCCCTGTACCACCCCATGTCCATCCCTGGTCCCCATGCCTTTCTGTGCCCCCCGATACCCCATGGAGGGGACAGAGGGGACAGCCCCCCCGGCGCAGGATGTGGCCCCTGGGTGCTCCGCGTGGGCAGGGAGGGCGACAGAGCTGTCGGGGCAGCGCGCCAAGGTCCCCAGCGGTGGCTTGTCCGGCAGGGCGGGGGACTGGGGGGGCTGACACCCATTTCCTCTCATTCCAGCTCCGGGAACAATGGCCGAGACCTTCCTGGTGGAGAGTCCCGACGTCACCTACACCAAGGACTTCATCGAGGCCAAGTACACGTACAGCACGGTGCACGTCTGCAAGGAGAATGGTGTCACCAAGGTGGGGACAAGGGCCAGCGGGGGCTGCCAGTGTGGGGAGGGCTCGGTGTTGCTGCTGCTGCTAACCCCACGTGTCCCTGTGTCCTGCAGGTGCGACCGTGTGCCACCCGCTTCACCTTCCGCACGGGGAGACACGTCCCCCGCCTGGGCCTGATGCTGGTGGGCTGGGGGGGCAACAACGGCACCACCGTGACGGCGGCTGTGCTGGCCAACCGCCTCGGCCTCTCCTGGATGACCAAGACGGGCCGCAAGGTGCGTGGTGGGTGACCGTCATGGGCTTGGGGACATAGAGCTTAGAGGGGGCACAAGGTGGGTGTCCCATGGCTGTGATAGGGATGGGGACACAGAGCTCAGTGAGGGTCTAAAGGTGGGTGTCTCATGGCTATGACAGGGTTGGGGCCACAGAGCTCAGTGAGGCTGTAAGGTGGGTGTCCCATGGCTGTGACAGGGTTGGGGACACAGAGCTCAGTGAGGGTCTAAAGGTGGGTGTCTCATGGCTGTGACAGGGTTGGGGACGCAGCTTAGCAGGAACACAAGGTGTGTGTCCCTTGATGTGACAGGGATGGGGACATGGAGCTCAGCAGAGGCATGAAGTGGGTGTCCCATGGCTGTGATAGGTTTGGGGACACAGAGCTCAGTGAGGGTGTAAGGTGGGTGTCCCCTGGCTGTGACAAGGATGGGGACATGGAGCTCAGTGGGGGCACAAAGGTGGGTGTCCCATGATGTGACAGGGTTGGGGACACAGAGCTCAGTGGGGGCACAAGGTGGGTGTCCCTTGGCTGTGATGGGGTTGGGGACACAGAGCTCAGTGGGGGTGTAAGGTGGGTGTCCCCTGGCTGTGACAGGGTCGGGGACACCGAGCTCAGTGTGGGTGTAAGGTGGGTGTCCCAGGACTGTGACAAGGATGGAGACATGGAGCTCAGTGGGGGCACAAGGTGGGTGTCCCCTGGCTGTGACAGGGTTGGGGACATTGAGCTCAGTGGGGGCACAAGGTGGGTGTCCCTTGGCTGTGACAGGGATGGGGACATGGAGCTCAGTGAGGATGTAAGGTGGGTGTCTCATGGCTGTGACAGGGTTGGGGATATGGAACTCAGCAAGGACACAAGGTGGGTGTCCCATGGCTGTGACAGGGTTGGGGACACAGCTCAGCAGGAACACAAGGTGGGTGTCCCATGATGTGACAAAGGTGACAGGGATGGGAATATGGAGCCCACCAGGAGCACAAAGGTTGGTGTTCTCTGGCTGTGACAGGAATGGGGACACAGAGCTCAATGGGGGCACAAGGTGAGTGTTCTGGGACAGGGACAGGGACATTTTGCTCAGTGGGGCCACAAGGTGGGTGTCCCCTGGCTGTGACAAGCCCGGTGCTGGCAGCTCATTCCTGCCTTCCCCATCCTTATGACCTCAAGCTCCACCAGGGGAGATTTAGGCTAGAGATTAGGAGGAAGTTTTTCCCACAAAGGGTCATTGGGCATTGGAATAGGCTGCCCAGGGAGGTGGTTGATTCCCCTTCCCTGGAGGTGTTTAAGGGACGGGTGGATGAGGTCTTGAGGGACTTGGTTTAGTGTTTGATAGGAATGGTTGGACTAGAAGATCCGATGGGTCCCTTCCAACCTGGTTGTTCTATGATTCTATGATTCTATGATCCCAGAAAGCCAACTACTACGGCTCCTTGCTCCAAGCCTCCACTGTCTGCCTGGGCACCGGCCCCTCCGGTGACGTCTACGTGCCTTTCCGGGACCTGCTGCCCATGGTGCACCCCAACGACATCGTCTTCGACGGTAGGTGAGGTGCGGAGGGGACCCCGCGATGGGACGGGCCCCACCCCCCACCCCGGCCCTGAGCACTGGGGTCACCCCTGGTTCCCCAGGCTGGGACATCTCCTCGCTGAACCTGGCGGAGGCCATGAGGCGAGCGGAGGTGCTGGATTGGCCGCTGCAGGAGCAGCTCTGGCCCCACATGGAGAAGATGAAGCCGCGACCTTCCATCTACATCCCCGAGTTCATCGCCGCCAACCAGGAGGAGCGGGCGGACAACGTCCTCCGCGGGACCATGGCCGAGCAGGTCCTGGGGAGGCACCGGTGTTGGGGGAAGGTGACGGAGGGGCTGTCCCCTGGGGCTGACTTTTCCCTTTCGGTGCCATCCCAGATGGAGCAGATCCGCAGGGACATCCGGGACTTCAAGGAGAGCAGCGGGGTGGACAAAGTCATCGTGCTGTGGACGGCCAACACGGAGCGATTCTGCGATGTCGTGCCGGGGCTCAACGACACCGCCGACAACCTCCTGCGAGCCATCGAGGTCAGGAGGGGACCGGGAGGGGACCTGGAGGGGACACGCTGTGTCCCTGCTGGTGCTGAGCCACCCCATGTCCTCACAGCGAGGCCTGGAGGTGTCTCCGTCCACGCTCTTCGCCGTGGCCAGCATCCTGGAGGGCTGCGCCTACATCAACGGCTCCCCCCAAAACACCTTCGTGCCGGGAGCGGTGGAGCTGGCCGCCCAGCGTCATGTCTTCATCTGCGGCGATGACTTCAAGTCGGGGCAGACCAAGCTCAAGTCGGTCCTGGTGGATTTCTTGGTGGGCGCCGGACTTAAGGTATGTGGGGACACGGTTGGCCTGGGGGACACCCGTGTGTGTGGCCGGCAGGGGGTGACCTGATGTATCTTCTGCCTCAGACCAAATCCATCGTGAGCTACAACCACCTGGGGAACAACGACGGGAAGAACCTCTCGGCCCCTCAGCAGTTCCGCTCCAAGGAGATCTCCAAGAGCAACGTGGTGGATGACACAGTCCTGGCCAACCCCATCCTCTACGGCCCCCAGGACAAACCCGACCACTGCGTGAGTTGGGGACCAGGGGATGATAGAATCATCGAATCTCTACCTGCCTGGTTACTATGATTCTATGATCACCAGGTTGGAAGAGATCCAGCGGATCATTGAGTCCAACCATTCCCATCAATCTCTAACCCATGTCCCTCAGCACCTCGTCCACCCGTCCCTTAAACCCTCCAGGGAAGGTGACTCAACTCCCTCCCTGGGCAGCCTCTACCAGTGCCCAGTGACCCTTTCCATGAAATATTTCATCCTGATGTCCAGCCTGACCCTCTCCTGAGGCTTGAGGCCATTCCCTCTCGTCCTGTCCCCTGTCACTTGGGAGAAAAGACCATCACCCTCTTCTCCACAACCTCCTTTCAGGGAGTTGCAGAGAGCAATGAGGTCTCCCCTCAGCCTCCTCTTCTCCAGGATAAACACCCCCAGATCCCTCAGACTTGTTCTCCAGCCCCTTCCCCAGCTTCGTGGTTCTTCTCTGGACTCTCTCCAGAGCCTCAACATCCTTCTTGTGGTGAGGGGCCCAGAACTGACCCCAGGATTTGAGCCCCACGCGCAGTGACAATGTGGTGATGGTGACGATGTGGTGATGGCGACAGTGTGGTGATGGCGACAACGTGATGATGGTGACAATGTGGTGACGGTGACGTCTCTTGTCAGGTGGTGATCAAGTACGTGCCCTACGTGGGGGACAGCAAGCGTGCGCTGGACGAGTACACGTCGGAGATCATGATGGGCGGCACCAACACCATCGTCATCCACAACACGTGCGAGGTGTGTGGGTTGTCCCTGGGGGCGCGGGGGATGAAGGCTCCTTGGGGGACGGTGGCTGAGGGCTCGTCCCCTTGTCCCCCGCCAGGACTCGCTGCTGGCCAGCCCCATCATCCTGGACTTGGCCATCCTGACGGAGCTGTGCCAACGCATCTCCTTCTGCACCGAGGCCGACCCCGACTTCCAGGGCTTCCACAGCGTCCTCTCCATCGTGGGCTTCCTCTGCAAGGCGCCCCTGGTGCCTGAGGGCACCCCTGTCATCAACGCCCTCTTCCGCCAGCGCAGCTGCATCGAGAACATCCTCAGGTACCCGTTGGACTGGGGGGGGGACAGTGCCAGCAGCCCCTGGGGGCACCCGAGGTGGCACAGGCCCTGGGGACAACACTGGCGGCTCCCAGTGCACAACACGTAGGATTCTCAGTAGCTCCCAGTGCACAACATGTGGGATTTACAGAGCCCAACACATGGTGTTCCCAGTGCCCAACGCGTGGGCCTTCCCAGTAGCTCCCAGTGCGCAATGCATGGCCTTCCCAGTGCCTCCCAGTGCCCATCATGTGGGATTCCCAGTCCCCATCATGTGGGATTTCCAGTGCCTCCCAGTGCCCATCATGTGGGATTCCCAGTGCCCATCCTGTGGGATTTCCAGTGCCTCCCAGTGCCCAACATGTGGCTTTCCCAGTAGCTCCCAGTGCCCAATGTATGGCCTTCCCAGTGACTCCCAGTGCCTAACATGTGGGATTCCCAGTGGCTCCCAGAGCCCGATGCCTGGTGCTCCCAGCACCAGTAGGTCCTAGTAGGATGCCCCCAGCCCCAGTAGCTGCCAGTAGGATGGCCCCCAGCACCAGTACCTCCCAGTGTAATACCAGTAGCTCCCAGTGTGATACCAGTAGCTCCCAGTGTGATGTCCCCAGCCCCAGTAGCTCCCAGTAGGATGGCCCCCAGCACCAGTAGCTCCCAGTGCAATACCAGTAGCTCCCAGTGCGATACTAGTAGCTCCCAGTGCGATGTCCCCAGCCCCAGTAGCTGCCAGTGCAACGTCCCCAGCACCAGTAGCTCCCAGTAGGATGCCTCCCAGCACCAGTGGCTCCCAGTGCAATACCAGTAGCTCCCAGTGTGATGTCCCCAGCCCCAGTAGCTGCCAGTAGGATGGCTCCTAGCACCAGTAGCTTCCAGTGTGATACCAGTAGCTCCCAGTAGGATGACCCCCAGCACCAGTGCGATGCTCCCAGCCCCAGTAGCTCCCAGTAGGATGACCCCCAGCACCAGTGCGATGCTCCCAGCCCCAGTAGTTCCCAGTTTACTGCCCCCCCCCAACCCCATCCAGTGCCGCTGACGCCCTGTCCCCTCCTCCCTTGCAGGGCCTGCCTGGGGCTGCCCCCCCAGCACCACATGCTGCTGGAGCACAAGCTGCAGCGCCCAGCGCCCAGCGCCCAACGCTCCTGCCCGGGGGGGGCCGCCTGCCCCTTGGCCCCCAAGAAGACGCCCCAGGGGGGGCCCCAGCTCAACGGGCACCCCTGCCCCGGAGCCCCCCCTCGCCTGGGACCCCCCCGCACCGCCCTGCGCGTCGACGGGGACGACTAACCCCCCCTCCCCTCCTCATGGGGCTCCAGAGGCTGTTTATTTTTTGGGAGGGGTGAGGGTTGGGTTTGGGGGTGGGGGGGTCTTTGAAAGGAGGAGGGGGTGTCTATCACCCCAAATTCTCGGTGTTGCCCCCAAGCTCCAACATCCAAACTGTGAAGCTTTGCCCTCCCCACCTCCCCAGCAATAAACCCGGAGAACATCAAGACCCCCCCGACAACCTCCGGCTCGTCTGGTTCCTGTCCCCACCCTGCCCCCCTCTAGAATCATAGAATCATAGAACAACCAGGTTGGAAGAGACCCATCGGATCTTCTAGTCCAACCATTCCTATCAGACACTAAACCAAGTCCCTCAAGACCTCATCCACCTGTGCCTTAAACACCTCCAGGGAAGGGGAATCAACCACCTCCCTGGGCAGCCTATTCCAATGCCCAATGACCCTCTGTGTGAAAAACTTCCTCCTGATCTCCAGCCTAAATCTCCCCTGGTGGAGCTTGAGGTCATTCCCTCTTGTCCTGTCCCCTGTCCCTTGGGAGAAGAGCCCAGCTCCCTCCTCTCCACAACCTCCTTTCAGGGAGTTGGAGAGAGTAATGAGGTCTCCTCTCAGCCTCCTCTTCTCCAGGATAAACCCCCCCAGCTCTCTCAGACGCTCCTCATAGGGCCTGTTCTCCAGCCCCTTCACCAGCTTCGTTGCTCTTCTCTGGACTTGCTCCAGAGCCTCAACATCCTTCTTGTGCTGAGGGGCCCAGAACTGACCCCAGGATTCAAGGAGCAGCCTCACCAGTGCTGAGTCCAGAGGGAGAATCACCTCCCTGGCCCTGCTGGTCACACCATTTCTGATCCAAGCCAGGATGCCATTGGCCTTCTTGGCCACCTGGGCACACTGCTGGCTCATGGTCAGTCGGCTGTCGACCAACACCCCCAGGTCCCTCTCCTCCTGGCAGTTTTCCAGCCAGGCTTCTCCCAGTCTGTAGCTCTGCTCAGGGTTGTTGTGCCCCAAGTGTAGGACGTGGCATTTGGCCATGTTCAACCTCATCCCATTGGACACTGTCCCCCCCAAAACCCCAAAACAACACGAGATCAACCTTCTGAAAAAAATCAAATTACATTTATTGATGGGGGAGGGGGGTTGTTTTTTTTTGTTTTTTTTTGTTTGTTTTTTTTTTTTTTTTAGTAATTTTTTTAATGTTTTTAGCAATTTTTTAGATTTTTTTCATATTTTTAGTGGTTTTTTTCTTTTTTTTTAATATTTTTTCCTGTTGTTTTTTTTTTTCTCTTGGTGGGGGCGGGGGGGGGTGGGTCCGTCCCCTGGTTTCTTTTGCTAGGCAAGGGGGAGCTCTAAAGGCTCTGGGAGGGACTAAAAATTTGAGGTGTGTGTCTGGGGGGGTCCCTACACAGAACAACTACTACAGTGGCTGCCCCCCCACCCCATCTCGGGGCTGTACAAGGGAGGGGGGGACAGCAGTTCAGGGGGGGTCGGGGGGGGGGGGGGGGAAGGTGGTTTGAGGTCCTTTTCTGTTATAAAAGAGGGAGTTGGGGGGGGGGGCCAAAAAAAAAAAATCCCAAAAATTCAGAAAAAAAACACACACAAAACCCCTTCCTTCATATTAAAGTTTGCCAAGTGGTCCCTTGGGGGGGGCAATGGGGGGGGGGATGATGGAGTTTTTTGGGGGGTGGGGGGCCCGGTCTGGCGCTCGGGGGGGGAACTGGGGGGTCACAGTGCTGGCTGAGCACACAGACAGAGCTTCTTTTTTTTGGGGGGGGGGCTGCCCTATAGGGTGCTTTTGGGGGGGGGGGGGTGGTCCATATAGGGGGGTGGCTTGTGTCCCCCCACCCAGCACAGCCTGGGGTACCCCGGGGGGGGGGGGGGGGGGGCTCCATTTGGGGAGGGAGGGGTGGCTTGTGAACGCCCCAGCACAGCCTGGGGTGCCCTGGGGGGGGGGGAACTGAGCTTTTGGGGGGGGGGGGCCTCCATGGGGAAAGGGGAGCCTTG
>JAUMJK010001822.1:0-105437 GCA_033558105.1 Coccyzus lansbergi
CCTTTTCTCCCTTTCCCCCCTTTTCCCCCTTTTCTCCCTTTCCCCCTTTTCTCCCTTTCCCCCTTTTCTCCCTTTCCCCCTTTTCTCCCTTTCCCCTTTTCTCCCTTTCCCCCTTTTCTCCTTTCCCCCTTTTCTCCCTTTCCCCCTTTTCTCCCTTTCCCCCTTTTCTCCCTTTCCCCCTTTTCTCCCTTTCCCCCTTTTCTCCCTTTCCCCCTTTTCTCCCTTTCCCCCCTTTTCTCCCTTTCCCCCCTTTTCTCCCTTTCCCCCCTTTTCTCCCTTTCCCCCCTTTTCTCCCTTTCCCCCCTTTTCTCCCTTTCCCCCCTTTTCTCCCTTTCCCCCCTTTTCTCCCTTTCCCCCCTTTTCTCCCTTTCCCCCCTTTTCTCCCTTTCCCCCCTTTTCTCCCTTTCCCCCCTTTTCTCCCTTTCCCCCCTTTTCTCCCTTTCCCCCCTTTTCTCCCTTTCCCCCCTTTTCTCCCTTTCCCCCCTTTTCTCCCTTTCCCCCCTGTTCCCTCTTTCCCCCCTGTTCCCCCTTTTCCCCCTGTTCCCCCTTTTCCCCCTGTTCCCCCTTTTCCCCCTGTTCCCCCTTTTCCCCCTGTTCCCCCTTTTCTCCCTGTTCCCTTTATTCCCTGTTTGTGGATTTGGGGGTTGCTCTCACCCCATCCCATTCCCCCGAGAGCCGAAGCTGTCCCTTGCAGCCAAGTGGGGAAGTCGGGGATGCTGGGGAGCAGGCCTGGTCACCCCACAATCCCATGACCCCCCCCCCCCCCCCAATTCTTCAATCCCACAATCCCTCAATCCCTCAATCATCATCCCGCAATCCCCTTCTTGCATAACCGGAGCCGCAACACAAGCTCCGCTGCGGAGTTTGGCCTCGGCCGCGATGGTGGCACTGGGGGAAAATGTTTACCCAGCGATGGTTCTGTCTGTCTGTGTGTCTGTGTGTCTGTGTGTCCGTCCGGCTCCTTTCCAAGCTGCGCACGGCCCGTTCTCCCCCTTTTTTTAAGGTCTTATTGCTCTAGTCGGTAAATACTTGAGGAGCTGGTCCAGCTCCTTTCATTTTTGCTCTTATTGCTCTAGTCGGTAAATACTGGAGGAGCTGGTCCAGCTCCGGGGCCGCGGGTTGGATGCGCCAGGGGGGCTGCTCTTGGCAGCGCCGGCGGCTTCGGGGTTGGCAGCCGCACCAGCCGGGAGCCGCGATGGAGAAGTTCAATGTGCTGAGCAGGAGGCTGGTTTTTCATGGAATCGTAGAACAACCAGGTTGGAAGGGACCCACTGGATCATCGAGTCCAACCATTCCCATCAAACACTAACCCAATGTCCCTCAAGACCTCGTCCACCCGTCCCTTAAACACCTCCAGGGAAGGGGAATCAACCCCCTCCCTGGGCAGCCTATTCCAATGACCCTCTGCGTGAAAAACTTTCTCCTAATCTCCAGCCTAAATCTCCCCTGGCGGAGCTTGAGGCCATTCCCACTTGTCCTTTCCCTTTAAAAGCAGGGAGATTGGGGCTCTGAGTTGGCTTTCCTCTTCTGCATTCCGTCTGCTGGAGCTTTGGGAAGGGTTTTGGGTGCCCTTTTCTTCGGAGCGAGGCTGGCGTTTGGTGTCGTGGCAGCGCCTGACCCGTTACTGAGGATGGAGGAGGAGGAGGGGGAGGCTGGGGCACAGGCCAGCTCCGTGCTCCAGATTCGGGTCTGAGCTGTGGGAGGTTCTACGAAACCGCAGGCTCCAATCACAGAATCACCAGGTTGGAAAAGACCCACCGGATCATGGAGTCCAACCATTCCCATCAATCACTAACCCATGTCCCTCAGCACCTCGTCCACCCGTCCCTTAAACCCTCCAGGGACGGGGACTCGACCCCCTCCCTGGGCAGCCTCTGCCACTGCCCAGTGACCCTTTCCATGAAAAACTTTTTCTTCATGTCCATCCTGAGCCTCCCTGGAGGAGCTTGAGGCCATTCCCTCTCGTCCTGTCCCTTGGGAGAAGAGCCCAGCTCCCTCCTCTCCACAGCCTCCCCTCAGGTATCTGTAGCCCCTCTTGGAGGTCCAGGCGCTTCGTTGGCCTCCATGGAAGGGGCAGAGCTGCTGGTGACACCCCCCAGGCCTCTCTGCTTGGCTGACACCCGCACGCTCGTTAGTGTGGGTTGATTGACCTGCTGGCACCTGCTTGTGAGGCCTGAGCTGAGCTCACCGGCATCGCCTGCTCCCACCCAGCTCCCCGGGACCCCCCGGCTGGAGCCGCCGGCGGATCCAGAAGTTGGTGGGGGTGGGTAGGACGGGCATCACTCATTGCATAAGCTCCGTTGCCTTTGGAAACGAAGCTGCAGGAGGAGGATGATCTGGAGGGAAGTTCCTCTCCATCCCTTCTCCACCCTATGAGCTGGAGCAGGGCAGGAGCCAGCGCGGAGAGGCCTCCCTTCCTCCAGCAGCCTCCGAGAGAGGCTCTCCTTGGGGGTTCTGATGGGGATAGGATCCCGCACCACCCCACGGGGCAGCTCAGCAGAGCAAGAGGTCCTCCAGAGAGCTGGGGAAGGAGCTGTGTCCCTTGGGAGAAGAAGAGCCCAGCTCCCTCCTCTCCACAACCTCCTCTCAGGGAGTTGCGGAGAGCAATGAGGTCTCCCCAAGGTGGCTTCTTGGTGGCATCTGAGTTGATGCCTCGGCCCTCGCAGCCCTGGCTCTGGTTTCCTTGGCTGCAGGTCTCCTGCTGCCCGAGCTGGGTGCCCTGGTGATCTGGGAGAAGCTCAGCGGAGCTGGTGCTGCTCAGGTGCCTCTGGGACTGAGACGTGAGACCCTAGTCCTTGTCCAGAGACCCAGTGCTGTGCTTTGCACCCCCAGACCTTTCCTGTGTTTTGCAGCTCGCGCAGGAGAAGGAGGAGGCAAAGTCCAGCCTGTGCAGTGGCGGAGGAGGAAGCTCTTCAAGGCAGACAAAGGGCACCGGTGGCTTTTATTTGCCGGAGCTGCTCTGCCAGGCAGCGCTGGGGCTTCTCCGCATCCTGCTGTGGGCAGAGACAGGGAGCAGGGGCACCAGAGATCACCCCAGAGGTCAGAGGAGGCTGCAGGGCTTTGGTTCTACACTCCTCGTTCGCTGCCCTGGTGCTCTGGTGCCCGTGGTGTGCGAGGGGAGCGCGGGTGCCCGTGTGTTGGTGCTGTTTTTTTCTGGGCGCGCGTGGGCACGTCCGGAGCTTTGCTGGGTTCAGCAGAGGTGAGGAGAGGAGTGTTTTGGGGGCTGCTGGGAGGCCGAGGCAGGAGCTGTCGGAGGGGCTGCGGCGGCTGCAGGAAATGCCTGCGTCTCAGTGTGGAGCATCCCGGTGAGAACTTGGCGTTCCTGGGAGGCCTTCGTGGTGCTGCTCTGCGGGAGAGATGACGAGCGATGGGCGATGCCAGCGTGTCCTGGTGCCGCTGCCGTGTCTGGAGGAGAGGGCTGGGCTCCAGCCACTGTCCCGCCTGGTCCCTCTCCAGTGTCACTGCTGACGCTGAAAGGACAGGGCGGACGACTCCTGACAGAGCCTGGCAGCACTGTTCGTTTTGGGGTGAAGGGGTGAACCCGAGGTGTTGCCCTCTCGCTGCTTCCATCGCTGTTCCGAGGTGCTGTGAGTGTGGGAGCAGCTGTGGTGTGTGTCCCAGCCCCACCACTCACCCTCATCTTCTCCCTGTGCCACTTCCATGTGCTCCATCATCTTCTCCCTGTGTCACTTCCATGTGCTCCGTCATCTTCTCCCTGTGTCACTTCCATGTGCTTCATCATCTTCATCCTGTGCCACTTCATCTTCTCCCTGTGTCACTTCCATGTGCTCCATCATCTTCTCCCTGTGTCACTTCCATGTGCTTCATCATCTTCATCCTGTGCCACTTCATCTTCTCCCTGTGTCACTTCCATGTGCTCCATCATCTTCTCCCTGTGTCACTTCCATGTGCTCCATCATCTTCTCCCTGTGCCACTTCCATGTGCTCCGTCATCTTCTCCCTGTGCCACTTCATCTTCTCCCTGTGTCACTTCCATGTGCTCCACGGGATCCTCTGAACCAGGAAGGACTTGGGGCTGCTCATCCCTGCCGGCATGTGATGCTTTTGCTTTGGTGTCAAGTCCCAGTTGGGCTGTTGGGAAGCCAAACCTCCTTGGTCCTCCCTGTTCCTCCAGGTCCTTGACCTCCTTGTCTGGAGGAGCAGGCTCTGCTGTGCCCTTCACTGGTTCCTCTTCGCTCGTGTCTGATCCGTGTTGGCACAACCAGCTTGCACACAGCATCCCTGACTCCTCACAGGCTCAGAGAGCGAAAGCAGAGGCAATTAAGGGAAAAGCTGTGTGGGATGGTTGGACTAGAAGGTCCGATGGGTCCCTTCCAGCCTGGTTGTTCTATGATTCTATGATCCCCAGAAATGCAGCCCTCGAGTCTGCCCTGGGGGGGACAGGGCAGTGACACGAGTGGAAGGTTGGCCCTAACCCCATCCTCCTGCTCTCTGGGATGGGGATTGTTGGGACAGGACCACGAGCGGGGTGAGCTCAGCCCCTCTCCATCTGGCTCTGGGAAGGCAGGGGGAGACCTGACTGCTGCTTAAGGCTCCAATTTTCTCCTGGTGTTGTGGACTGAGAGTTGGGAAGGGGCTGGGGCAGGATGGGGGCGAGAAGGTGGTACAAACCGAAAGCATCGTCCCCGTGGATGGAGGTGACCGTGGTGGTGGCGGCGACGCGGGGACGTTGGGCAGGTGGTGTCTGCGTGTGCTGCCTGGTGCCAGCGGCTTGTGGCACGGCGCGTGCACGAGCAGCACGAGCAGCCGGTGCCAGAGAGGAGGGAGAATCACTCGCTGTCAGGTGGATCCTGCTGAGATCTCACCACCATCTCGCGAGCGCCATGGAGGCTGCGTGGGGAGCAGAGCTGCCTCTGGGGAAGTCGGGAGTTTTCGCTGCCTCGTGTGGCACCGATGCCCGGGGAGGCCAGAGAGAGCTGAGCCCACCTCTGAGCCCACCCGGGGTGCACTGGGATTTGGGTTGTGCCTTTGGGATGGCTCCACATGCCTCCCACGAGTGGCCTTTCAGCCACACTCCGGCCAGCTCAGGCTGGGAATGGCCTCTCCGAAGTCGTGCAAGGGAGCGTGTGCCTCTGCGAGTGCCCTTTGGCCCGAGAAGGGGGTGCAGGGGGCGATTCCCGAAAGTGTGGGACAGCGCCGGGCCTTGCGGTCAAGGCTGGGCTCTTGGGAGCTGCCGCCCGGGACAAACTGTGCCGCGCTCCTGCTGAGTCAGCACCATCGGCGCGGTGCTCACTGGCAGGGGAGACAGCGGCTTCGTTGTGGGGCCGGAGGTTCCTCTTCCGCGTGGACGAGGTGCTGAGGGACGTGGGATAGTGTTCGATAGGAACGGTTGGACTCGGTGATCCGGTGGGTCTCTTCCAACCTGGTTGTTCTATGATTCAGTGATTCCAGGCCTGGAAATGATTGCAGTGACCAGATCCGCCTTGAGTGCCTTTTTTTTTCTTTGGACAAACCCCACAGAAAAATCTCTGTAAGACATATCATAGATTCATAGAACCACCAGGTTGGAAAAGACCCATCGGATCATTCCAACCGTCCCCATCAATCACCAACCCACGTCCCTCAGCACCTCGTCCACTCGTCCCTTAAACACCTCCAGGGAAGGGGAATCAACCCCCTCCCTGGGCAGCCTCTGACACTGCCCAATCACCCTTTCTTTGAATTTTTTTTTTTTCCTAATGTTCAGCCTTGTAGGATGCTCATGAGATGCTCGAGGGAAGCTCATGGGATGCTCCAGGGCTGCTCCAGGGCTGCTCCAGGGCTGCTCGTGGTTGGGGGTCCCTCCAGCAGCCTGGTCCCTCTGTGGTGGGTGCTGCTCCCTGGGGTCCTGCTGGGTCCCTAGAGCAGCCGCCGTCCCCTGGAGAATCATAGAACAAGCAGGTTGGAAGAGACCCATCGGATCATCCAGTCCAACCATTCCTATCAAACACTAAACCGTGTCCCTCAGCACCTCGTCCACTTGTCCCTTAAACACCTCCAGGGAACGGGAATCAACCCCCTCCCTGGGCAGCCTATTCCAATGCCCAATGACCCTCTGTGTGAAAAACTTCCTCGTGCATTTCTGGGTCCTGGTGCCTTTGTGGTGCCGTCAGTGCTGTGCACTCGCAATGGTGAATGCATTTCGGGGGCTCGGAGCGTTCTGGGGGGCGGCTGAGGCAGCCAGGCTGGTTTTTTCCCCCTGCTGGCTCTCCCGACCGGAGCGTTGGCTCCATCGGCGCAGAGCTTGCTGTCAAGGGGACGTGTTTTCCTCTCCTTTGGATTTTGCAAGACTGACTCAGGCTGTTTACAGTCCAGGTTGTGCTCTTGGCTTGGCTGTCCCGGGCCGTCCCCTGCCTGGGCAGCTGTGGGGAATATTTTCAGCGACTCCTTGTTGCTTTTTGCTCCGTGCCTCGTATTTTAAGAACAAAAAAGCTCTGGGTGGGCCTTGAGGGCTGCTTCGCTGGACGTTATTCTGTTGCGCGAGGTTGCTTTCCCCAATGCCATCCAGTCATTTCCAGGGCTAAAAATAACCTCCCGGTGTCCTTTCTTAGCCAGGGAAGGGAGCAGAGCTGAGCCGCAGTCATGAGGAGGCTTTGCGGGATCGGAGCTGGTCCCGGCGCTGCTGGGTGTGAGGGGTTTGCGGGGCAGACGACTGAATTATTTGGATAAAGTCTTTGCTGGCAGCTCCGGGATGCTCTGGTGGGACTGCGCTCGTGGAGCTGCTGATGGGAGGGATGGGAAGAGTGGCTTCAGCTCCGGGAGAATCCGCCTGTGAGGAAGGTGAGAGAGCAGGACTGCCGTGTCCGAGAGGGGTGGGGACGGTGGATTCCGAGTTGGAAATGGCATCTTTGAGTGGCCTCCTGCAAGGGCTTATTTCTCCAGATGAACCCATGGGTGTTGGTAGCTGGTGCTGGGCAGGCAGGGGCTGAGGTGAACCGCAGCCTGTGTGGGGTTAAGGCTGCTTTGAGGTGTGTGGCAGGCCTGGGGCTCCGCTCCCCATCCCATGGCCAACTACTTCTTGTGGGCCTCTCACCACAAGAAGGATGTTGAGGCTCTGGAGCGAGTCCAGAGAAGAGCGACGAGGCTGGTGAAGGGGCTGGAGAACAGGCCCTATGAGGAGAGGCTGAGAGAGCTGGGGGGGGTTATCCTGGAGAAGAGGAGGCTGAGAGGAGACCTCATTGCTCTCTCCAGCTACCTGAAAGGAGGTTGTGGAGAGGAGGGAGCTGGGCTCTTCTGCCAAGGGACAGGACGAGAGGGAATGGCCTCAAGCTCCACCAGGGGAGATTTAGGCTGGAGATTAGGAGGAAGTTTTTCCCAGAAAGGGTCATTGGGCATTGGAATAGTCTGCCCAGGGAGGTGGTTGATTCCCCTTCCCTGGAGGTGTTTAAGGGACGTGTGGATGAGGTCTTGAGGGTCTTGGTTTAGTGTTTGATAGGAATGGTTGGACTAGAAGATGCGCTGGGTCCCTTCCAACCTGGTTGTTCTGTGATTCTGTAACTAACTGGGGAGGAGGATGTCAGCTGTGGGGACAAAGGCTTCTGAGCCATCGCGCTGCTGCTCTCCCCTGGCCTGGCCGGGGTTTTGTTTGCTGTGGGCTGCCAGGCAAATTGTTATTTTAATCTGCCGAGAGCTTTGAAACGCATCAATCTTGTCCATTCACTTAATATGGTGCAGCTCTTTGTTCGCAGGCGCCGCTGCAGCCCTCGGAGAGAGAGCACAGGGACCCAGCGCTCGCTGCGGCCCAGGTTCGCGCAGCGGCTCGTGGTGGCTGATGGGGAGGCTGCTGCTGGCCAGCTGAGCTGTGCCGGCAGAACCTCTGTCCCCTCCTGGTGTCCCCTCCTGGTGTCCCCTCCTGGTGTCCCCTCCTAGCGTCATCCTCCGGCGTCTTCCATGCACCCCAAGGGCAGAGCCCTTGCGGACGTGATTTTCACCCCAGGCGCCTCGCGGACGTGATTTTCTCTCCGTGCCGTGCTCAGAATGTGAATGTCGTGGCCTAGAGGGTTGCACGGGGATGCAGGTGGCCGCGCGGCGAGCGATGCTGCGACACTGGGCTTCCCTGCTCTGCTGGCACCGCAGCAGCTCCCTAACGGAGGGGCTGCCTCCACACACCCACTCACCTCCTCGGGACCACTCACCTCATAGAATCACAGAATCTCCAGGTTGGAAAAGACCCAGTGGATCATGGAGTCCAACCATCCGCATCAATCGCTAACCCATGTCCCTCAGCACCTCGTCCACTTGTCCCTTAAATCCCTCCAGGGAAGGGGACTCAACCCCCTCCCTGGGCAGCCCCTGACACTGCCCAATCACCCTTTCTGTTGACTAGTTCTTCCTAATGTCCATCCTGACCCTCCCCTGGTGGAGCTTGAGGCCATTCCCTCTCGGCCTGTCCCTTGGGCGAAGAGCCCAGCTCCCTCGTCTCTGTGTTCTGGGTGGGTGCAGGACGTGTCCGTCCCGGCGGCTGCTGTGGGGAGGGGGCTGGCGGAGGCTGCTGGGCTTTCCTTCCTCCCAGCGCTCGAGCGCGGCGGGTGTCGTGCTGCCTTTTTATTGTTTGCGAAAGGAAGCACTTGGGTTTAATACTTCCCTCGGCGGCTGCCGTCCAGCAGTTGTAGCGGATGCTGTGGGATGCTGGGGCGAGCGCCGCGCCGAGGGTCGGGTCGTCCCTTGTGCCTCCAGCCTTCGCTTTTGCCCCTGAGAGGAGACCTGCGATGCCCGAGTTATTCCCTAGAAGGGAAATGACTTCCCCCTGTCCTGAAAACATCAGCTGAAGTGATGTTTTCCCCCTGCCCTCCTCCTGGGTCACATCTCTGGCTGTTCCTGGTGAGGTCCAGGTCCCACTCGGTGTCCCTGAGCCTCGGCCCCGCTTCCCACTGCAGCCTTGGCCGCCGCTGCCTCATCCAGATGGGTTTGCTCAGCACCTCCTCTCGTGGCCCCGAGCGCGTTTTCCCTGCGGAAGAGCGGATTTGGAGCCTAGCGCTGCGCTTACTCACCAGCTTGGTCTTCTCCACAGCTGCTCAGATCCTCTCGTCCCTCAGAACCCGCCCGGCCCAGCCCCACACCCTTTCGGCTGCGTAAAATCTGAACGTTTCCTTTTCTGCTGAAAGAAAAACTCGGCAAAGCAGGACCCTGAGTTGCAGGAGCCTCCTGGGAGCTCCTGGGATGCCACCAGGAGGGAGGTTTGGTGCTGGTGTAGAGGAGCTGGGTCAGATGCCAAGGGTGGCGCATGGGATGCAGCATCTGAGCAGACCCGACAGAACTTTAATAATTTTTACCGGTTCTAAAGAGATGGGACGTTTCACCAAGGACTCTTTTTCTTCCTCTTTACTTCTTAATATTGATAAGAACGTGTGTCTGGGAGCAGAGCGGTGCTGGCCAACCCTGCCAGGGTCCCTGCCCTGGCACACGTGGGGCTGGGGTGGGATTTGCGGAGCTGATCCAAGCAGTGCCAGGCTCGGGCACTGTGCGGCGGCCCCACACGTGGCTTTGAGGTTCACTCTCATGCCATCAGGTTCCCCCATAGCTCTGACCGAGCGCTTGCTGCTTGGCTAGTGGCTGCGGGTTGTGGGTGCTGCCAGGCTCTGCCGTGCTCCTGGCTCACGGCTTTGGTCGTCTTCCTGGTACCAGCGTCTGAAGTGGGCTGTGCCGGTGCAGGGATGAGCTCCGGCACCGAAATGTGGTTTGTTTTCTCCTGGGGAGACCTCGGAATGGTGAACAGGCTGCCCAGGGAGGTGGTTGATTCCCCTTCCCTGGAGGTGTTTAAGGCACGAGTGGACGAGGTCTTGAGGGACTTGGGTTAGTGTTTGATAGGAATGGTTGGACTAGAAGATCCCATGGGTCTCTTCCAACCTGGTTGTTCTATGATTCTATGTGTGATGAGTGGCCTGGGGGCTCCGTGACCTCGTCCTCTCCAGAGCCACGAGGTGCTCCCCACAACACGGGAGTCCCAAAGGGCTCTCAGGAGGGGACCTGGTGGCTGGAGATGGTTCTGGGTCTCTAGATCCGTGTGTTCCCCCAACCTGGTTCTCCTGGAGCATCTCCTGGGGGGACAGACAGGTGAGCCAGGTGGGTGATATCCCCTCACCTCAGCTGGGGTGGGACCTGTGGAGGGTTGGAGGTGACAGAAAGGGTCACAGAATCATAGGGTCACTAGGTTGGAAGAGACCGACCGGATCATGGAGTCCAACCATTCCCATCAAACCCTAACCCACGTCCCTCGGCGCATCCCCCGGCTCCGGAGCTGCGTTCACACGGGCAGGTGGACCAGAATCCCGAGCAGCTCTCCGCACGGATGCGCCACTCGGGAATAAGAGTCCCTTTATGCCGGAATAATTAGTGTACTCAGAGCCCGCTAATTATTCTGGGATAAAAGTGACTTTTATTCCGGCAGAGTGTCCTTTCAAAGGGCCCTTTCTGCCTGCTCCCGGGACACAATAGCCGCTCTGCTCCGTTTCCCCATCTCAGACAAAGTCCTTATTTGCGAAGCCAGCGAAATTGAGTTGACTAATGAATTAAGGCCAATGGTTTTTGGCCGAGCTCCAGCGCTTTGAAAGCCTTGGCGAGCTGACGCTCGTCCCGGGCGGGAGGAAGCCCGGCACCTTCCAGCCCCACGAAACCCTCGTCGGGCTGCGTTGGGCTCGGGGCTGGGCTGCCAAGCTCCTGCCCGGCTCCCTTTGGCCAGATGAAATGCCCTATTAATCCATAAAGCGCAATTGCTTTATTGCCCTCAGCTCTCTGGAGGCAGCCTTATCAGCTCCAGCCACAAGCCATAAATAACCGACTGCGAGCGCAGAACACTCCATTCCCTTCGGCTTCCCCACTGCCTGCGCTGTAAACATCCCACTTCTCGTTGCCGGAATGAATAAGGGGGGGATCAAACCTCCTGAGCAGGTAGGGGACGGGGTGGGGGTCACCCTCCTCATCCCCTCCCTGGGGCAGGAGAAGGGAGTGGGGAGAGGCCTTTCGCCCCCAATGGAGAGATGGAGACGCTGCTGCCCGTCCAGCTCCACCGAAAGGAGTTAAACCCCTTTCTCTTGGCTGCAAATGCTATTTTTTTTTTTTTTCCCCTTTTCCCTTTTTCTTCGCTTCCTCCCCTCCTCCCATTTAAATTGCAGATAAACTGCAAGAAGAGAAAGAAACGAAAAACGTGCGATTCCTCCTGGAAGCCCCCTCGAAGCCCCCTCCGCTGCGTGGCTGGAGCCGGCCCCTCCTGCCCCTCCCCACCACCTTCTCCATGATCCAACTCTTTTTTTTTTTTTTTTTTCCCTTCCTTCCTTCCCTTTCTAATTCTGAAAATGCTGAAGGTTTGTTTCATCTGGCTCCATCTCTGCCATTTCCAGTTTGTTCCCCAGCAGACCTCTCCGTGGGGCGAGCGGATGGCGCTCTGGTGGCCACGTCCTGGCTTCTGAATTTGGTTTAAAGCACCATTTTTAGTATTTTTTTTTTTTTTTTCAAATGAATTTCATCGGAGCCCGGGGAGCGGGAGGGAAGGGGCTGGGCAGGCAGGCGAGTGCGTTCTTCCCAACGCGTCCAGATTCCCTGATGTGTGTTCTTCGCGTTCCGGTCGTCTCCTCCTGGATCCGTTTGAAGTCAGGTGACCGCAGTGCTGCTGAGGCCGAAAGCAGCCCCCGGGAGCCACGAGATGAATTTATCCCCTTCCCCCTCGTCGTCGCCAGGGCTGGATGGAGCTGGCAGCCTCCATCTTCCGTCCTCCCATCCATCCTCCTCCTCCTCCTCCTCCTCCTCCCCAGGTTCTCCCTCCCCTCTCCCTTTGTTTGAGTGGAGGAGGCAGCGAGTCCAGCAGCTGATGGAATTCCCGTTCGCCAAAGGGATATCATTAGGCTGAATATTAGGAAAAGAAAAAATTTCATGGAAAGGGTCGTTGGGCAGTGTCCGAGGCTGCTCAGGGAGGGGGTTGAGTCCCCTTCCCTGGAGGTGTTTAAGGGACGGGTGGACGAGGTGCTGAGGGACATGGGTTAGTGATTGATGGGAATGGTCGGACTCCATGATCCGATGGGTCTTTTCCAACCTGGTGATTCTGTGATTCTCTGTTTGACCGACCTGATCGCCTTCTGCGATGGTTTGACTGGCTGGGAAGGTGAGGGGAGAGCAGTAAGTGTCGTCGACCTTGACGTCAGCCAAACGTTGGGAACCATCTTCCCTCAACACCCTCGCAGGGAGACCTGGAAGCGCAGGTTGGACGAGTGAGTGGTGAGGTGGGCCTAGGAGCTCGCTGGCTGCCAGAGCTCGGGGGGTTAGGGTTGGTGGTGAAGAGCTGAGTTGGAAGCCAGCGACGTCCCCAGGGGTCAGGACTTCTAGAATCCCAGAATCACCAGGTTGGAAGAGATCCCACCGGATCATCCAGTCCAACCATTTCCATCAAACCCTAACCCACGTCCCTCAGCGCATCCCCTGGTGCCGGAGCTGCGTTCGCACGGGCAGGTGGACCAGAATCCCGAGCAGCTCTCCGCACGGATGCGCCACTCGGGAATAAGAGTCCCTTTCATAGAATCATAGAATCATAGAACAAGCAGGTTGGAAGGGACCCATCGGATCATCGAGTCCAACCATTCCCATCAAACACTAACCCATGTCCCTCAGGACCTCATCTACCCGTCCCTTAAACACCTCCAGGGAAGGGGAATCAACCACCTCCCTGGGCAGCCTATTCCAATGCCCAATGACCCTTTCCGTGAAAAACCTCCTCCTAATCTCCAGCCTAAATCTCCCCTGGTGGAGCTTGAGGCCATTCCCTCTCATCCCCTGTCCCTTGGGAGAAGAGCCCAGCTCCCTCCTCTCCACAACCTCCTTTCAGGTAGTTGGAGAGAGTAATGAGGTCTCCTCTCAGCCTCCTCTTCTCCAGGATAAACCCCCCCAGCTCTCTCAGCTGCTCCTCATAAGGCCTGTTCTCCAACCCCTTCACCAGCTTCGTTGCTCTTCTCTGGACTCTCTCCAGAGCCTCAACATCCTTCTTGTGCTGAGGGGCCCACAACTCAACACAGGATTCAAGGAGCAGCCTCCCCAGTGCTGAGTCCAGAGGGAGAAGAACCTCCCTGGCCCTGCTGGTCACACCATTTCTGCTCCAAGCCAGGATGCCCTTGGCCTTCTTGGCCCCCTGGGCACACTGCTGGAATAATGCTGGAATGCTTTATGCTGGAATAATTAGTGTACTCACAATTATTCTGGGATCAAAGTGACTTTTCTCCCGGCAGAGCGTCCGTGCGATTTGGATGCACCGGGTGGGCTTAAAAGGAGAAAAGAGATAGATGTATTTTAAAGACAATGTTGACTTAGGAATGGGCCGAGCCCTTCCCCCAGCGGCGCATACCTGCGGCTTCTCCAGCGCGAAGGGCTGGGAGTGCACAGCAACGTCATTGATGGAAGCCGGAGCAGCCGGAGATCTGGTTTGAATCTTCCCCCTTGGAGGGGGCCGGACGGAAGAATTGCAAAAATGCATTTGAACTGTTTGGAAATCTTGTCTTTAAAACGCCAAACAAACAAATAAGCCTTCCCTTCCCCTCGGAAAAAAAAAAAAAAAACAACCCAAAAAACCAAAAAACCCAACAAACCAACCATGCCTGCAGGTTTAGGTTTGGTTCGTTTAAATGTCTCTGTTTCTCCGGCCAAGTTTCCAGAGCCAAAGGGGTCCCGGCAGCTTTACGTCAGTCCTCAGCCTCCAAATTCTGCACAACCCCCTGACCCGATGGGATTTGAGCAGCAGCTTCGGGGTTTCTGGCTGAGCTGCGGAGCTGGGGAGCTCATGGGGTTGAGGGGGGTGTGTGTGTCCTCCTGCTTGAGCCTTTCCCTGTGTCCATCCCGCGGCTGCAGAAAAACTCTAGGAAATCTGAAGAGTCCTGAAAGCACAGAAAAGGAGCAAATATTTTTTTTTTTCCTGAGTTTCAAAGGACAGAGGACGGACAATGAGGAGAAAAATGGAAGCGTGAGGGAGCTCTGGTTTGTGTGTGTGTATTCGCGTGGCTTGGACAGGACGAGAGGGAATGGCCTCAAGATCCACCAGGGGAGATTTAGGCTGGAGATTAGGAGGAGGTTTTTCACACAGAGGGTCATTGGGCATTGGAATAGGCTGCCCAGGGAGGTGGTTGATTCCCCTTCCCTGGAGGTGTTTAAGGCACAGGTGGATGAGGTCTTGAGGGACATGGGTTAGTGTTCGATAGGAATGGTTGGACTCGATGACCCGATGGGTCTCTTCCAACCTGGTTGTTCTATGATTCTATGATTCTATGATCCAGCTGAGGGTCCCCCAGGGGATGTGAACTCGGGCTCGGCTGCTGCCGAGAGACCAACCTTGGATGTCACCGTCCTCGGCCCAAGCGGAGTCTGGAGAGCCGAGACAGCAGGGAGAGAGGCAGAGGTCAAAATTGGCCTCAAACACTCAACTGGGAGCAGAGAACAGAATCACAGAATCGTAGAATCACCAGGTTGGACGAGACTTCCAGGATCATGGAGTCCAACCATTCCCATCGATCACTAACCCATGTCCCTCAGCACCTCATCCCTTAAACCCCTTCGGGGGGACTCAGCCCCCTCCCTGGGCAGCCTCTGCCACTGCCCAGTGACCCTTTCCGTGAAAGAAAGTCGTAGCAGAGGCTTCCCCTGTGCCTCAGTGTGTGTTAAACTTTCTCGGTGTGTTCTGGCTCGTGGCTCGATGGAGCTGGAGCTCGGAGGATGTGGCCAGGGCTCCCCTCTCCCCTCCTCCGGGTTCCTCCCTGGCTTTTGCCCTCCAGAGCAACCTGGTAGGGCTTTATTTCGCACGTGTGGGAGCATCCAAATGGGAATGGTTGGCCTCGATGAGCTAAAAGGTCCTTTCCAACCGGTCCTAGGATTCTCTGATCCAGCCGTGGGCCACGGGCTGCCCCTAGACCTCGCTGCCGGGGCTGAGCCGGAACGCTGGGTGGTTTTGCTGGGCTCCTGGCTCCGTTGGCCTTGGCAGGCTCCTTGCTGCCCGGGATGGGGTGTGCGAGCGCAGGGAGGGGGTGGCTGGGGATGGAGACCTAGGAGGAATGCAGAGTGGATTCATTTTCCTCCCTCTCTCCCTCTCTCTCTCCCTCTCTCTCTCTCTTCCCTCCAGCACATCTGTTTTGCAAATCACGCTCATTCCAGGCTGTATTTATGGCCAGAGCCGTTTCCTTTGCGAAGCGGCAGCCACCTCCTCCAGAGGAGAGGAGGAGGAGGAGGAGTTGGGGCTGAAGAGGAGATCTCGGATGATTTTCCAGTTTGTCTCTCCGGGTTTTTGTGCCGCTGTCCTCTGTGCGCCGAAGGTGACTTGGCTTCTGCCCAAGGTGAAGCCCTCGTGCTCCCCAGTCTCCCAGAACAAGCCCTGGAAGCGCAAGTGTCGAGTGCTTTGCTTTAGGCAAGAACGAAACGCGTTTGGTTGGGTCTAACGAGCCTTTCCCCAGTCTGCTCAGCTCCAAGGCAAAGCCCTGAGAGCGGGAGAGGGACTTGAGAGCAAAGAGAGCTGGAGAGGGACTGTTCGTCAGGGCTTGTGGTGACAGGACGCGAGGGGTCGGGTACAAACTGGAGAGGGGCAGATTTAGACTAGATATTAGGAAGAATTTCTTCACTGGAAGACGCTGGAACAGGTTGCCCGGGGAAGTTGTGGCTGCCCCATCCCTGGAAGGGTTCAAGGTCGGGTTGGATGGGGCTCGGAGCCCCTGAGCCAGTGGGAGGTGATTCTATGATTCTATGATTCTACGAAGTGTTGCAGCCCATGGCAAGAGGGTGGAACTGGGTGATCTTTACCGTCCCTTCCAACCCTAGTATTCGATAATTTCATGGTGGGAGCCAAACTCTCCGTCCCGCCACAATCACAGAATCGGAGAATCACCAGGATGGAAAAGACTCTCAGAGCTGCCGGGGCTTTGCCCCCTTTATACGGAGCATCCCCTCCCCTGCCCCCAAGTCGCTATTTTTTGGTCATTTTTTTAGGACGAGGTAGAGTCTCCTGCAGTCAGGGCTCTCGTGGGGCTGCCAAGCAGGCCGTGTTTGCTGCGGGCGCCCTCGCAGCTGTCCTGGCCGCGCTCTGAGCCGCCCATTGTGTGCGGCATGAAGGCTTCTTTATTCTCCATCCCGGAGCTGGAGCTCCGCTCTCCTCCGCTCTCGCCTCTCCTGCTGCCGCGGCCGCCTGGCTCTCCAAAGGCCTTTGGCTCGCTCTGAAGGACGCATTAAGGGACACCTCCTCGGATTGTCCACCTGGCACTGAGGCGTCTCCAGGCCGGCTCCGAGGCCATTGAAGCAGTGGGAACACGCTGTGCGAGGACGGAGAGCGCCTGGGGTCGCTGAGGAGCCCGGGGAGCGACGTCCGCAGGGCTTGTGATGCTAAGGCTGCTCTGGAAAACCCCAGGCCTCACGCTGCTGATGCCACCTTCGTGTTTGGGGATGGCAGAGGTGGTTTGAGCTGAGCTCACGTGCAGCTCCATGATTACTCTCTCCAACTACCTGAAGGGAGGTTGTGGAGAGGAGGGAGCTGGGCTCTTCTCCCAAGGGACAGGGGACAGGACGAGGGGGAATGGCCTCAAGCTCCACCAGGGGAGATTTAGGCTGGAGATTAGGAGGAAGTTTTTCACACACAGGGTCATTGGGCATTGGAATAGGCTGCCCAGGGAGGAGGTTGATTCCCCTTCCCTGGAGGTGTTTAAGGGACGGGTGGACGAGGTGCTGAGGGACTTGGTTTAGTGTTTGATAGGAATGGTTGGACTAGAAGATGCGATGGGTCCCTTCCAACCTGGTCGTTCTATGATTCTATGATGAGTTCATGCCGCCTGCAGCAGTGAGATTGCTCCTGGGATCCCGCGGCTTCGCTGAGGATGAGCTTGGAGCATCATCGCTGCCTCGGAGAGGGCGGCTGTGAGCAGGGAGCGTGGCCTTGGGGTGGCTTTCCTTGAGGAAAAGCAGGCCACGTAAGCAGCCTGAGAAAGTGTGTGTGTGTGTGTGCGAGTGACGTTTCAGTGCTTGGAAGAAATCCTCTGCCGTGTGCTCTGGGGTCGGGAGCTGCTGCTGGCTCTGCTTGGGCCGCGGTGTCGCCAGCCCAGACGAGGCTGCTCTGCAGGTGCTGGTGCTCAGGGATGGTGGCTTCGAGCCAGGGTGGATCTTCTTCTTATGGTTGGACTCGGTGATCCGATGGGTCTCTTCCAACCTGGTTGTTCTATGATTCTATGATTCTATGATTCTCTTCTACCGCCGAGCGCTCCAGCTCCAGGGTTGGTGTCTCCGCGTTGTCCTGGCTCCCAGGCAGCTGCAGCCACACAGACCTGGGACCATTCTGGGGACTCTGACCTCCTTGTGGAGCTTCCCTCTGGCACAGGAGACGGGGAATCATCCAGGAGCTGAGCGTCTTGGGGGGCAAACAGCCTCTGCTGGGGATCCGTGGGGTTGCTGGGTCCTGCCTGTGGTCGGTTGGGTGGCTGCGGCAGCCGAAGGTCATTTTGTGGCTGCCGGAGACCTGGGAGGCTGCAGGAGAGCAGGAAATCCAAGGCGGCGTCGCTTCTTTGCTGTGGTTTTCTTAATGAAGCTTGCATTCGGTGCACTTGTGGCTGGGAGCTGGAGGCGGAAGATGAGCTCCTGCGGGAAGAGGGGGCGGCGGAGACGGCTTCGGAGAGAGCTGCTCGCAGGAGGCGCGGGAGGAAGGGGACAGGCTTGGTCGCCAAGTCCTTCTGGCCTAAAGGAGGAGGTGTGGGGACGGTGGAGGGGGAGGCATCCGCGGATAACCGGGGCTCGTTCATCCATTTTGATCCGTCCGGTCTCCATCTTGCGTGCACCGAGCTCCCGCTCGTGGTGTCGAGCTTCTCCCGGGGAGCGGCCGACGCTGCCGATGCTGGAACGACAGGGAGGTCTGTGGGAGGTGGTGCTGCTCAATCAAACCAAGTGACATCAGACAAAGCCCCGTTGCAGGTCTGAGGAGTAATTAGCTTCGTGTACACGACGGGAAGAGTTTCCACTTGGCCTTTAGGAGCTGGGATTTGGCTTGGGTGGCGGCACTTGCCCATCCTCTTCCTCACAGGCAGGGCAGAGGCTGCTTGGTGCCAGCTCTGGGGCTTTCGGACATGGGTTAGTGTTTGATAGGAATGGTTGGACTCGATGATCTGCTGGGTCTCTTCCAACCTGCTTGTTCTACGATTCTATGATTCTTCTCCCGAGAGATCCTGACACCTCCTCTGGCAGCTGGAGCCTGCGGGAGAGCAGGGTCAGGGAGCTCAACTGAGCTGCTGTGCTGAGCGAGGAGTCAAGTGGATGCTTGGAGCAGGGAAGGGCGATAACACGAGATAAACGGCCTCTTCTGCCAAGGGACAGGGGACAGGACGAGAGGGAATGGCCTCAAGCTCCACCAGGGGAGATTTAGGCTGGAGATTAGGAGGAAGTTTTTCACACAGAAAGGGTCATTGGGCATTGGAATAGGCTGCCCAGGGAGGTGGTTGATTCTCCTTCCCTGGAGGTGTTTAAGGTGTGGGTAGACGAGGACCTGAGGGACATGGGTTAGTGTTTGATAGGAATGGTTGGACTCGATGATCCGATGGGTCTCTTCCAACCTGCTGATTCTATGATTCTATGAAATTCCTCATGGAAAGGGTCCTCGGACACTGGTAGAATCTGCTCAAGGAGGGGGTTGAGTCTCCTTCCCTGGAGGGTTTAAGGGACGGGTGGACGAGGTGCTGAGGGACATGGCTTAGTGATTGATGGGAATGGTTGGACTCCGTGATCCGATGGGTCTCTTCCAACCTGGTGATTCTGTGATTCTGTGAAAACAGGCCCTAGTGTGGCGCCTGCTGCCTGGCACTGCTCAGCCTGACCTGCTGGGATGGGTGAGGGGTTCACCCTTCCCTAATCCCTGACCCTTTAGCAAAGGGAGAGATGCGCAGCCCTTAGGGTCCCCCTGGCTGGGCAGGGGTCCCCCCCACTCCTCTGCTCAGGGGGAGCAGGAGCTGCCCCAGTGTAGCTCCCGTGCCTCAAGTCCCAGCCATAGAATCATAGAACAACCAGGTTGGAAGAGACCCATCGCATCATCGAGTCCAACCATTCCCATCGAGCCAAGGTCGAGCTCACCCCAACCCAGCGGCTCTCCCCATCCCGACTCCTGGTTCTGGTGTTCAGCCAGTTCTGTACTCTGAGTTTTAGGTTTTTCTGCTGGTTTTTATCCAGTGGGTTGTTGTCCCGGCTGCCTAAGTGTGTTTCCCGGGCGCGGGATGGATGGAGAGCCTTGCCTCCTGCTGCCGCTGCTGTCTCCGTGATTTAAAAATGTTGCTTTTTAATTTGTTCTCATTTGGGTTTTCTTGGGTTTTTTTTTTTTTTCCCTGCCTGCTTTACTGTCGAGCGGAGAGACTGAAGCGCCGTGGGCTCCCAGGAGCTAATTCATCCAAGTTAAATGATCTTTAAAATCTGTTAGCGCATCATGGATCTCGGTTCCTGTTTTCTCGCGGTGTAATTAATGCTTCACTTTAAATTTTCTCCTTTCCTCAGGGGCGAGGCTGATGGATCGGATGCCAGGCTACGACTTTTCGCTGAGCCGTTAGGAGGAAATCAAACCCGAAGCAATCTCGTCCTTAATTTCAATTTTATTTTTTTTTTGTAAATAACTCGTCTCTGGGAGGAAACTGATCTTGTCTCTTGTCGTTATTTCTTTTCTCATCCAGCACCGAAGACTTGTAGCCCTAAACAGTTTGCATGCAAAGATCAGATTACGTGCATATCTAAGGGCTGGCGCTGTGACGGGGAGAAGGATTGTCCGGATGGCTCCGATGAATCACCCGATATATGTATGTATGACTTTTCCCTCCTAATTATCTCCCTTTGCTTTTGGTTCGTCCGTTTTCTCACTGCTCGGTGGCTCCAGGCTCCTGACCAGGCAGCGCCGCACAACAGCTCTACCTCAGCTCCTGTCTTTCTCGTGGTACCTGGAGTCCTCAGGGCCTCGGTTGGGGTGGGGGTTGGATGCCGCTCGGGGCAGGGTCCAAGCCGTCCATCTGTCCGTCCTCCCTTTATCTCCCCAGACGCTGCTCTGGGGCCTCTGGCTCCGGGGCCGTCCAGCAGCCAGCACAGCAAAACAGCCGCCTGGGAACAGGCGAGCACTCAGTTGGGTTTTGTTTCCATCAAAATTGGTTTACGCGAGGAAGGCAGAGTCCTGGAGGCACCGGGCAGGGGTCTGCTCTGGTGCAGCAGCATCCCTGCCTCCAGCATCCCTGATTCCAGCATCCCTGCTTCCAGCATCCCTGATTCCAGCATCCCTGCCGCTGGCATCCCTGTCTCTAGCATCCCTGCTTCTAGCATCCCTGATGTGGAGGCTCTGGAGCAAGTCCAGAGAAGAGCGACGAGGCTGGTGAAGGGGCTGGAGAACAGACCCTGTGAGGAGCGGCTGAGAGAGCTGGGGGGGTTTATCCTGGAGAAGAGGAGGCTGAGAGGAGACCTCATTACTCTCTACAACTCCCTGAGAGGAGGTTGTGGAGAGGAGGGAGCTGGGCTCTTCTCCCAAGGGACAGGACGAGAGGGAATGGCCTCAAGCTCCACCAGGGGAGATTTAGGCTGGAGATTAGGAGGAAGTTTTTCCCAGAAAGGGTCATTGGGCATTGGAATAGGCTGCCCAGGGAGGTGGTTGATTCCCCTTCCCTGGAGGTGTTTAAGGGACGGGTGGATGAGGTCTTGAGGGACTTGGTTTAGTGTTTGATAGGAATGGTTGGACTAGAAGATCCGATGGGTCCCTTCCAACCTGGTTGTTCTGTGATTCTATGATTCTATGATCCCTGCCTCCAGCATCCCTGCCTCCAGCATCCCTGATTCCAACATCCCTGCCTCCAGCATCCCTGCCTCTGGCTCCTGGCATTTCCCGAGTTCCTGGAGTGAGGTCTGGGCCGGAGGGAGGCAAAAGATTCCTGGGAGTGCTGTGGAACAGCTGGAAAAGCTGTGCCGCTTTCCCCTTTTTCCAGTGTTTGGACTAGGATGCTGTGTTGGTTTTCCTGGTCCGTCCTGAGCTGCTCTGTGGCAGTGGTGCCAGTGCTCTTGGTGCTGGGGATGATGCTCCCACCTCGGAAGGGGCTCTGGAAGCCAAGAGGGAACTGGGCTGGGGGAAGGAGCTGCTGTGTCCTGGATTCTCTCTCCATCTTATATTTAGATAATAGGAATGGTTATTTAGACTAGAAGATCCGATGGGTCCCTTCCAACCTGGTTGTTTTACGATTCTGTGATCCGACGAGGGAGGCAGCTGGGACCATCCCTGCCGCTGCCTCCCATCCACCGGCAAAACCCTCTCGTCCTCTGGCCCCGGAGATCCTTCCCAGATTCCTGCTTCGAGCTGTACTTGGCGTGAAGGTCTCCTCCAAAACGGTTTCTGGTTCGGCACTGGGGTTATTTATTTCTTAAGGCAAAATGATGCAACCATCCCCTCCGTGGGAGGGATGAGGGGGCTGGGATGGGCTGTCTGGCTCCAGTCAATCAGCAGCCCTGGAAAATTACTGCTGGAGGACTCGGAGGCCCTTCCCTGGCTGGAAGAAATCCATCCTTGATTGACGTATTCCACTTGCTGTGTGTGTCTGCTTCACTGCACCTCATCCACCCGCACGGGTAGAGGGAAAACGGACCCTTCGGATCCTTTTACCTCTTTCTCCTCCGTCTTCTTTGGGCGGCTGGATGGGGGAGGCAGAGGTGCAGCTGGAAAGCATCGTTGCCCTTGAGGAGCATCCCCCACCGCTGTCCCCGGTCCCCTCCTTGATCCCTGCTCCGGCACCGCGTGGGTCATAGAATCGTAGAATCATCGAGCCCAGCTCCCTCCTCTCCACAACCTCCTCTCGGGGAGTTGGAGAGAGCAGTGAGGTCTCCCCTCAGCCTCCTCGGTGCTGGAGCAGCATCCGACCGTTCCACGGATGTGGTTCCTGTCTGAGCAGCAGCCAAGGCTCAGGGCTAGGAAGATGCTCTCAGGTTTGCTCAGGGCCCTGTGGACTGGAGCTCCTGGAGCTCCTGCTGGAGGAGGGAGGCACAGAACCCCCTCCAACCTTGTGCCCCTTGGTCCGGGACACCCAAGCAGGAGCCTCTTGGGAAGCACAGACCAAAGGCAGCATTTCCGCTCTCTTCACCCTTCCTGTTATGTGTGGGATGGAGTCCAGGAGCTTCCATCACCACCACAGATCCTAAACTTCAAGCAAACGCTCTTTTCCTGGAGAGGGATTTTCTTCACAGCTTTTGAAGGCTGGTGAAGGGGCTGGAGAACAGAACCTATGAGGAGCGGCTGAGAGAGCTGGGGAGGTTTATCCTGGAGAAGAGGAGGCTGAGAGGAGACCTCATTGCTCTCTACGACTACCTGAAAGGAGGTTGTGGAGAGGAGGGAGCTGGGCTCTTCTCCCAAGGGACAGGACAAGAGGGAATGGCCTCAAGCTCCACCAGGGGAGGTTTAGGCTGGAGATTAGGAGGAAGTTTTTCCCAGAAAGGGTCATTGGGCATTGGAATAGTCGGCCCAGGGAGGTGGTTGATTCCCCTTCCCTGGAGGTGTTTAAGGGACGGGTGGATGAGGTCTTGAGGGACTTGGTTTAGTGTTTGATAGGAATGGTTGGACTAGAAGATGCGATGGGTCTCTTCCAACCCACTTGTTCTAGGATTCTCTGATTCTCTGAAGTGGTCGCTCACTTTTCCCAAGCTCCTGCTTTAAGCTCTCGGGCTGCATTAGCCTGGGAGGGAGCAGGAAGGATGCTGTGTCCTCAGGGATGTGGAGCCTGGAGCTCACCTGCCCGGAGCTCACCTGCCCGGAGCTCACCTGCCCGGAGCTCACCTGCCGCTCATCCGAGCCTTTCCCATGGGCAGGAGCGTGAGCGGAGGCTGCTCCCCGGCTGCTCCTGCCCAGGCTCGCGCCGCTGGAATCCAACCTGTCGGCACACGCAAGGAGCTGAGACCGGTATCTCCGGGATTGCCAGGCAAGCTTTTCTCACGCCACTTCGGCACCGCAGCTTCCAGCAGGATCTCATCCTCCTTATCTTTTTGGCAGGAAGAGAATGACTTTTATTACCATTATTTAATCTCTTTTATTTTTTTTTTGAGCCCCAGCTGCAGATGCGGCTCTCGCAGGCCGCCTGGCACCCCCTTGGCAGCACAAGGAGGTTATTTACGTTGCACTAATGCACCCGTGTCAGAGTCTCTTGAAGCGCCGTCTATTATGTATGAGGTTTTCCTCCCAGGGGAATCCTTTCAAGTATTTGCTGGCTCTGCTCACGTGTCAGCTGAGCACCGGACCAGTTCCCTTTCGGAGCTCGCGGCTGCACCAGCAGCTCAGACCAGTCAGGTTTTCACTCCGTGGAGCTTTCCTGGGTTAAAAAGAGTGGGAGAAGAGCCCCCACCCTGCTGAAAATCAAAGGAGATGAGGAGCTGGGAGAAATCAATGTGCCCCGACTGAGTTAGAGCTCTTACCTGGCTGCTGGATCCCATTTGACAGCAGCACCGTTTGCTTCCCCTGCAGATGACTCTCTGGGTCCCCGACCTTTGGTCTCCTGGGATGTTTGCGAGAATTCAGCATCAAACAGTTCAAAGGTCCCGAGGTCCAGATCTCTCATCCTTTGTGTGGCTGCCAGTGGCTCCTCCTGCCTGCTCCCACCTCACCTTCCCCTGCTTGGCTCTCCCTGAGCTGCTGCCAAACCGACTGCAGGAGGAAGAGCTGCTTTTCTTCTCCCTTCTTTTTTTTTTTTTTTTCTTCGAAGTGGGTTTTTTTTTAGAGGTTAAAAATTCCTGTCTAATTCCACTCCTCGGGGTGTACCACAAGCTTGTCACATGTAATAAATTGGCTCATTTATTAGGGCACCAGCGCAGTCAAAAGCAAACAAAGTGGCTTGTGGATTAGTCCTGCTCCGTTTGGGAGGAGGGTTTGATCCAGGCTCTTTGCAGAGGAGTCGCGGACACGGCAGAGCAGTCCTGACTGGTGAACTGTGCACTTGATGTCGGTGCCTTCACTCTTTCCAGCCTGGGTAGTGATATTACTTAATTAACCCTTGAACTGCAATTACCGTGGGCCCAGACGGAAGAGGAGCGGCTGAGAGAGCTGGGGGGGTTGAGGCTGGAGAAGAGGAGGCTGAGGGGAGACCTCATTGCTCTCTGCGACTCCCCGAGAGGAGGTTGTGGAGAGGAAGGGGCCGGAAGGCAGGTCTATGAGGAGCTGGGGGGGGTTTCTCCTGGAGAAGAGGAGGCTGAGGGGAGACCTCACTGCTCTCTGCGACTCCCCGAGAGGAGGTTGTGGAGAGGAGGGAACTGGGCTCTTCTCCCAAGGGACAGAGGGAATGTCCCCAAGCTCCACCAGGGGAGGTTTCCAGCTGGACTTCAGTTCTGCAGGAGCTTTGGTCGAGTGCACGAAGGCCTGGGACGTGTTGAGGGTCTTGCAGGCTGAGCATGACGTAACTCTCCTCTCCAAGAGGACGTGAAGCTTATTTAGGACAAACTCCACTGGTGGAGCCTTAGACGAAGGTGACCCCTGGTCTCAAGAACCGTCTAAAACGGGACGGTGCTTGGACACCGTGCTGTGCGCGTGATGTCTTGCCGGTGCCCTTCTCACTGTTCCCCTCGCGCTTTGCTGGCTGTGAAGGACGGGATGGTCCACGGGGAGCTTGGGGAGCTATTTCTGCCACCGTCCCTGCTGCCAGCAGGGCTGCTGTTCTTCTTACCCTGCTCTGGGAGGGCAACACATCAACCACCTCCCCTTAAAATGAGGTTTTGAAGTGTTTTGCTGCCGTTGACTCAGCAGAGACGTCCTGGTGGCTCCGGTCAGAGCTGGGAAGGCTCTTTGTGCTCAGCCATGAAGCGAAATTTTGGGTCGAGGGCAAGGAGGAGAGTAGAGAAGAAGCTGTGGAGGGGATTGGGCTTTGCAGAGGTCTCTGCTCCGCGTGCCACGCGGTGCCGGTGGCCGTTGACACCGAGCCTGGGCTGGACCTGGTGGTGGAGCTTTTAGCAGGGTTTTCAGGGTGTTAAATCGATTTAGGGCGTATTTTGCCGTTTGTCTCAATGCTGTCCTTCTCTTTCCGAGCAGCTTAAAATTAAAGCCTTGGCCTCCTTGTAATTTTCCTAGTTAATAATGGAGATTAAGTCTCCCCGTGTCACATCGCCCTGGTCCTTAACGACCCCCCCCCCCAGCCTGGCTGCACCACGGCCGCTCAGCCCAGAGCCTCCTGCCACCTAAGGGTGCGCTTGGGGGTCTGGGGGGGTCTGGGGGGAGCGCTCGGGGTGCTGGATGCTGCCTGCTCCCATGTGCCCCTTCCCCTCCCAGCAGCCAGAGGCGCCTGGACCCCGCGTCTGGGCAGCCTGGTCTGCTTGTCACCTGCTGGACCTCGAAAAAAGGAGCCTGAGGGGACAGGGTTACCTCCCTCCAGGGACCTCAGCTCCTTGAGGATGGGTTGAGGGTCCCTGCCCACCCCAAGCCTCCTTTTCCGCATGATGATTCTGCTCAGGCCCATTGGATCTCAAAAAAGGGAGCAAAAAAGTGACAGCGTCACCTCCCTCTTGGGACCTCAGCTCCTTGAGGCTGGACTGAGGGTCCCTACCCACCCCAAGTCTCCTTTTCTGCATGATGATTCTGCTCAGGCCTGTTGGATCTCAAAAAAGGAGCCTGAGGCTGCTGAGGGACAGCATCACCTCCCTCCAGGGACCTCAGCTCAGCTTATTCCTGAGGCTGTGAGGGTGGGTTGAGGGTCCCTGCCCACCCCAAGTCTCCTTTTCCACATGATGATTCTGCTCAAGCCTATTGGATCTCAAAAAAAGGAGCCTGTGGCTGCTGAGGGACAGTGTCACCTCCCTCTTGGGACCTCAGCTCCTTGAGGCTGGGCTGAGGGTCCCTGTCCACCCCAAGTCTCCTTTTCCGCATGATGATTCTGCTCAGGCCCATTGGATCTCAAAAAAGGGAGCAAAAAAGTGACAGCGTCACCTCCCTCCTGGGACCTCAGCCTCTTGAGGCTGGGCTGAGGGTCCCTGCCCACCCCAAGCCTCCTTCCTTTCTGTGTGATGATTCCGCTGAGGACATGTGCTGCGGAGGTGATGGGAAAGGGAAAGTCCTCTCCAGTGGGGTCAGGCTTTTCCTCCCTGGAGAGCAGCTTTGAAAGGGAAATGCAGTGTCTGCTAATGAGCTTCCCTCAGGGAACAGCTCAGGATGCTGAGGGAGCAGAGTCCTGGCTCGAGCAGCCGTGTCTGGGCTGGAGCTGCCGTGGGAGCTGCGAGGATTTGGGGTGATCTTGCTGGGTGGCTGCAGCTCTGGAGCAGGGGCTGGGCTGGGGTGTCCAAATCGAGAAGAATTTCCCCTGTGTCTGAGCAGTGGTGACCAAGGCGTGTTCACACCAGCCCCGTGGTGAGCGCCGTGAGGTTCCCTGGATTCCCCGACACTGCCCTGAACACCCTCACCCACAGCCTCGCTGGGTGAGGCCACCTCTGCCGAGTTGACGGTTGCTGCTGGAAGCCAGAGCAGCAGCCGAGGCCCAATGATCATGGAGGTTTTGAGTGTTTCCTCTAGGTGAGGGGGTTGCAGACGCTATCCTGCTGGCCCCAGGGTGATGCCTCTGCCTTTGGTGTCTTGCAGGTCCGCAGAGCAAAGTGTCGCGGTGCCAGCCCAACGAGCACAACTGCCTGGGCACCGAGCTCTGCATCCACATGAGCAAACTGTGCAACGGGCTCCACGACTGCTTCGACGGCTCCGACGAGGGCCCCCACTGCCGGGGTAGGTGTCCGGCGGTCACCGAGGGGCTGCGGGGAAGGGGCTGCCCTGCAGGGTGATGCGCTCAGAATCACAGAATCACCAGGTTGGAAGAGACCCATCGGATCATGGAGTCCAACCCTTCCCATCAATCACTAACCCATGTCCCTCAGCACCTCGTCCACCCGTCCCTTAAACCCTCCAGGGAAGGGGACTCAACCCCCTCCCTCTTCCAGCACCCAACGACCCTTTTCCATGGAATATTCCATCCTGATGTCCATCCTGAGCCTCCCCTGGTGGAGCTTGAGGCCATTCCCTCTCGTCCTGTCCCTTGGGAGAAGAGCCCAGCTCCCTCCTCTCCACAACCTCCTCTCAGGGAGTTGCAGAGAGCAATGAGGTCTCCTCTCAGCCTCCTCTTCTCCAGGATAAACAACCCCAGGTTTCTCATAGAATCATAGAATCATAGAATCACCAGGTTGGAAGAGACCCATTGGATCATCAAGTCCAACCATTCCCATCAAACACTAAACCAAGTCCCTCAAGACCTCATCCACACGTCCCTTAAACACCTCCAGGGAAGGGGAATCAACCCCCTCCCTGGGCAGCCTATTCCAATGCCCAATGACCCTTTCCATGAAAAACTTCCTGCTCATGTCCAGCCTAAATCTCCCCTGGTGGAGCTTGAGGCCATTCCCTCTTGTCCTGTCCCCTGTCCCTTGGGAGAAGAGGCCGCTCAGCCGCTCCTCTTCCTCTCCAGCCCCTTCCCCAGCTTCGTTGCTCGCAGCTCCTCTCCTCCCTTCCTCTCCGAGCACGGGGAAAAAGCACGAGGTGTGGGTTTGTCGCTGGTTTCTGGCTGCAGACCGTGAGCCCCACGTTGGTTGTGTTTATTGGCTGAGCCAGGGCTGGTTGGTGGCAGAGCCAGAGATTAGCCAGAGCCGCTTGCGAGTGAGATGCTCGTCATTCCTCAGCCTACAGGCCAGTAAATAGCTGCTTTGTCTCCTGGCTTTAAACGCTTGGAGCCTGGGGTTCAGATAAGAGATACCGGTATGTTTTTTTCCTAATTTTCAGGAGCTTTGTCCCCGTCCTGGCCTGTCCCTGCCTGCTAATCCTGCTGGAAAACTCTCCCTAACTCAGTGTGCGCTGGTGGCAGATTAGTCGCTCAGGAACGCGTGTCCTGGGCTGACCCCCACGCTGGGTCTCCGCAGGCTCTGAGCGAGCAGAAAATGAGCTTTTCTCGTCTTTTTCTCCCACCCTTCCTCTGCCTGGGGCCTAGGGCTGTGGGACACCCTGCTCCAGGGCCTCCCCTAGGCCCGAGCTCCTCTCAGCTGCTTGGCTCCCATGGATGGGGAGCAGGGCAGCTTCTGCAGCTGTTCCCAAGCCCATAATTAATATTTTACTAATAGTTCTCATTACTCCAAAGGCGTTTTTCGCTGCTGGGCAGCGCGTGACCTGCGTGCACGAGGCGAGAGCAGGGTGCGGGCAGGGCTGGTGTCGGGGCAGTGGCTGCTGGCAGGTTTGGGCTCGCTGGGGCCATGAATCCTTGAGTCGGATGCCGAGGTTGCCCCTGCTCGCCTGCCGGTGAGGGCATCGCTCGCGGTGCCGCCCTGGGGAGGCATTTCCTCACAGCCCCACACCCTGAGCACCTCCACCCCCAGCCTGGGGGGACGAGGTGTCACCCCACGTTTCACGCTCCGACTGCTGGAGCATCACCCCAGCCCTGCAGCCAGCGGGAGGGGAGGTTTGTCCCACAGATGCAGGGAGCTCCTGCTGCTCTTAGCGAGTCCAGAGAAGAGCCACGAAGCTGGGGAAGGGGCTGGAGAACAGGCCCTATGAGGAGCGGCTGAGAGAGCTGGGGGGGTTTATCCTGGAGAAGAGGAGGCTGAGAGGAGACCTCACTACTCTCTACAACTACCTGAAAGGAGGTTGTGGAGAGGAGGGAGCTGGGCTCTTCTCCCAAGGGACAGGACGAGAGGGAATGGCCTCAAGCTCCACCAGGGGAGATTTAGGCTGGAGATTAGGAGGAAGTTTTTCACACGGAAAGGGTCATTGGGCATTGGAATAGGCTGCCCAGGGAGGTGGTTGATTCCCCTTCCCTGGAGGTGTTTAAGGGACGGGTGGATGAGGTCCTGAGGGACTTGGTTTAGTGTTTGATAGGAATGGTTGGAGTCGCTGATCCGATGGGTCTCTTCCAACCTGGTTGTTCTATGATTCTATGATCACAGAATCGTAGAATTGTAGAACTGTAGATAAGCAGCGGCAGCCTCTGACTCCATCAAGGTCATTTAGCATCAGGCCTCCTCAGGCTGCTGCGAGGGACACCCTCCCAGCCCTTTGCTGGGCTTGGTTTCTTGGGGGTTTCATTTCCTCCTTCCCTCTGTTCCTCACCCAGCTCGGTTGGTCACTTGGGTGCTTGCACGATGTTAAATTGGGTCCCAGCAAATCTGCTACTGGAGGAGAAACGCAGCCGCCAGCCCCGAACCTTTGCAAATCGAAACCATCCAGCCCTTTCCACGTCTCTCTTCGCAGCCGAGGCTGGACAGGGCTGCGAAAACCCTGCCCCTCGCATGTGGAACCATTTAATAATGCAGGCAGGGCCCAGCCAAGTCGCTGACGAGGTTTATCAGCTTTGGCAGGAGCAGCCACTCATCTCAGATTCCCACCTCCTGCCGAAAGCAAAGCAGGGACCCGGAAAAAAGATCCAGCCCCCCGAGAATGCCGGGAGGGGACACCCTGGGGCACAGAGGCTGTGATGGAGTTTGCACCCCAGGGATGACGGCAAAGAAAACTGCCTGGAGAAGGACCTGGGGGTGTCGGGTGACCAGGGGGTGTTTCTCCTGGAGAAGAGGAGGCTGAGGGGAGACCTCGTTGCTCTCTGCGACTTCCTGAGAGGAGGTTGTGGAGAGGAGGGAGCTGGGCTCTTCCAAAGGGTCTTTTCCAACCTGGTGATTCTATGATTCTCCGATACGTGGTCCTCGGGGTTCCCCAGAGCCGAGTCCGTCCTGTCCCTCACCCATCCTGTCCCTCACCCGAGTGTCCCTGCTGGCACATCAGCGATGTTCTCTCTCCGCATTCCGTGTCTCCTCAGAACAATTAGCAAACTGCACGGCCCTGGCTTGCCAGCACCACTGTGCCCCCACGCTGAGCGGCCCAGCCTGCTACTGCAACAATTCCTTCCAGCTGGCCGAGGACAGGAGGAGCTGCAAAGGTCGGTACTGAGTGGGCAGAGCCGTAACCCTGGTGCTGGTGGCTCTTCCGCAGTCGCTGCCACTGTCTTAGCAGCCGTGGTGGAGCTTGGCAGAGTCTGACTTCCAGAGGGGAGTCCAGGGGCTGGTGGGATGGGACTCTGGGGCTGTTACGTGCATGCAGCAGTGTGCCCAGGGGGCCAAGAAGGCCAAGGGCATCCTGGCTTGGAGCAGAAATGGTGTGACCAGCAGGGCCAGGGAGGGGATTCTCCCTCTGGACTCAGCACTGGGGAGGCCGCTCCTTGAATCCTGTGTTGAGTTGTGGGCCCCTCAGCACAAGAAGGATGTGGAGGCTCTGGAGTGAGCCCAGAGAAGAGCAACGAGGCTGGTGGAGGGGCTGGAGAACAGGCCTTATGAGGAGCGGCTGAGAGAGCTGGGGGGGTTTATCCTGGAGAAGAGGAGGCTGAGAGGAGACCTCATTACTCTCTACAACTACCTGAAGGGAGGTTGTGGAGAGGAGGGAGCTGGGCTCTTCTGCCAAGGGACAGGGGACAGAACAAGAGGGAATGGCCTCAAGCTCCACCAGGGGAGATTTAGGCTGGAGATTAGGAGGAAGTTTTTCCCAGAAAGGGCCATTGGGCATTGGAATAGGCTGCCCAGGGAGGTGGTTGATTCCCCTTCCCTGGAGGTGTTTAAGGGACGGGTGGATGAGGTGCTGAGGGACTTGGTTTAGTGTTAGATAGGAATGGTTGGACTAGAAGATGCGATGGGTCCTTCCAACCTGGTTGTTCTGTGATTCTATGCAGCTCCTCAAAGTCTGAGTGAAAAGTATCAGGAGGGAGTATGGAGTCAGTGGCCATCGCTGGGCTCGGACATGCTCCGACATCCGCACCTCAGAGTGTGCTGGAAAACAGGAGAGGGTTAGTGAGGAGGGATCAGATCAACGCGATGGCTGGAAAGAAGTCTAGAAGTGAGGGACTGCAGTGGCCCCGTCTCTTCTGTTTATCTGAGCAGAGGTGAAAGGGGCCTTTATCAGCTCCCGCACACACCTCTGGGGCACGAGCTCTCTCCGACGGAGACGGCTCTTTGATGTAGCGGAAGAAAGAGCAGTGCACAAGCCAGGGGGTTGGAAGCTGGAGATTAGAGAAAGTCAGGCTGGAAATTGAGGCACAGATTCTGCAGAGCGGGAGGGAGAAGCTGAAGATTAGACAAAGTCAGGCTGGAAATTGAGGCACAGATTCTGCAGAGCGGGAGGGAGAAGCTGAAGATTAGAGAAAGTCAGGCTGGAAATTGAGGCACAGATTCTGCAGAGCGGGAGGGAGGGGCAGTGGGGAAGGAGGCCTTGAAGAGGCTCAGCTGAGAGGCAGGGATTGTCCTGCTGCCGGAGCAGAGAGCTGGAGGCTGCTCACAAGGGTGAGCTCTGCTGGAGGCTCTTGTCACTGTCCCTTCGGCTTGGGGATCACCTTCTCAGCTCAGCCTTGGAGAAGAGGGGAAGCCCTCATTCCTCCTCGAGGCAGCTGAGGAGAGCTCCTGCTAATTCAGACCTTGGGGTTTTGCTTTCTTTCACAGACTTTGACGAATGCACCATCTACGGGACCTGCAGCCAGACGTGCACCAACACCGAAGGCTCCTACAGCTGCAGCTGTGTTGAAGGGTACCTCTTGCAGCCTGATAACAGATCCTGCAAAGCAAAGAATGGTGAGAACCTTGACAGGAGAAGTGCTCTGCTTCTGGGAAACCCTGTGACTGTGTCCTCCTCCCGTGTGCGTCCCCCTTCACGCTGCTCTTCCCAGAGGACCATCCTCGGGGAGGTTCTTCTCCCTCTGGACTCAGCACTGGGGAGGCCGCTCCTTGAATCCTGTGTTGAGTTGTGGGCCCCTCAGCACAAGAAGGATGTTGAGGCTCTGGAGAGAGTCCAGAGAAGAGCCACGAAGCTGGTGAAGGGGCTGGAGAACAGGCCCTATGAGGAGCGGCTGAGAGAGTTGGGGGGGTTTATCCTGGAGAAGAGGAGGCTGAGAGGAGACCTCATTACTCTCCAACTCCCTGAAAGGAGGTTGTGGAGAGGAGGGAGCTGGGCTCTTCTCCCAAGGGACAGGACGAGAGGGAATGGCCTCAAGCTCCACCAGGGGAGATTTAGGCTGGAGATTAGGAGGAAGTTTTTCACGGAAAGGGTCATTGGGCATTGGAATAGGCTGCCCAGGGAGGTGGTTGATTCCCCTTCCCTGGAGGGGTTTAAGGGACGGGTGGATGAAGTGCTGAGGGACATGGGTTAGTGTTTGATAGGAATGGTTGGACTCAATGACTCAAGCTCCTCTTCCAACCTGGTGGTTCTATGATTCTATGATTCTCTGTGAGTGCCTTCTCGCCTGTGCTGGGCTTGGTGCTGTGGTCGTGTTGTCCCTGAGCAGAAGGGCCAGGCTGATGCGGCTCTCGTGCTCCGTCGTGACCACCCTTCTCCTTCGCTTTCCCTCCCAGAGCCCGTGGACCGTCCTCCCGTGCTGCTCATCGCCAACTCCCAGAACATCCTGGCCACCTACCTGAGCGGAGCCCCCGTGCCCAACATCACCCCCACCAGCGCCAAGCAGACCACGGCCATGGACTTCAACTACGTGGAGGACACGGTGTGCTGGGTCCACGTGGGCGACAGCGCCTCCCAGACCGTCCTCAAGTGCGCCAGGATCCCCAACCTGAAGGGCTTTGTGGAGGAACGTTCCATCAACATCTCCCTCAGCCTCCACCGTGAGTTGCCTGCTCCCTTCGGACCTCGCTCCCCGTCTCTCCTCCCCACCTCCCCACGACAGCCGGAGCCTCCCCAGCCAGCGATGGGTGATCTAGGGGGTATTTTGGCAGGTTGGCACCTTTCCACGGGGCCGGGCACCGAGGAGCCTTCGGCACAAACGCAGCTTTTGGCTTTCCCTTGTTCTCCCCTCTCATTATTTCATTTTTGTGGTTTCTTTGTGTGAGTTCACGAGGAGCAGTGATCCGGCACAGGGCGGTTACGCTGCCTGTGCTGCGGGTTTGGGGATGGCAGTTCTCCTTGCTTCCTCTTCTGGTTTTTGCCCCACGTCCTCCTGGCCAAGCCAGACTCTGGTCCCCACCCCAAGCAATGATGGAGAAGAAAATTCCAACCCCAAAGTGCCTGAGTCAGTGCTGTGAGTGGCGGATGGTGGTGTCATTCCCTTTTGTCTCTGGCTGTGATGAGGGTGGTTACGGCTCCGTCTCCTTTTTGGTTGCCCTGGTCCCACTTCAGCAGTTGGAATGGGAAGGAGAGTTAGCTGCTGGGGTTTCGGTGCTCTTTGGCTCAGGCTGGTGCTTGCTCTCCCGAGGACTTCTGCTTGCAGAGCGGTCCCGGCAGAAGCTGTGGCTTTATCCTCTGGAAGCACAGAGCAAATCACAAGAAGGATGTTGAGGCTCTGGAGCGAGTGCAGAGAAGAGCAACGGAGCTGGGGAAGGGGCTGGAGAACAGGCCTGTGAGGACACAGGAGGTGTTTCTCCTGGAGAAGAGGAGGCTGAGGGGAGACCTCATTGCTCTCTGCGACTCCCTGAGAGGAGGTTGTGGAGAGGAGGGAGCTGGGCTCTTCTCCCAAGGGACAGGACGAGAGGGAATGGCCTTCCAGGCTGTGATGTGGCTGAGTCCCATCCCGTGGGTGCTGCCTGAGCCCTCAGACCCAGGGGTGAGGTGTGGGTACAATCCTTCAGCTTCTGCAGCATTTATTTGAACCTCAGCTCCAGTGCAGTGAGCTCGAGTGATGCTCAGTGCTCGGGAAGGGCAGGAATTCCTTACTTTTGCTACGGAGAATGCGTGTCCTAAGCTGAAACCTGTTGGCTCCCCTTTTCCTGCTCCTTCTCTTTCTCTTTCCCCTTTCCCGGCTGACTTGTGACTCTTTGCGTGGTCGGAGCCTCCCTGCGGCGCTGGGGTTGGTTTTGCTGGGTGCAGTGGTTGTGCTGGGAGGTCGCTGATGCCCACACCGCGAATCCACCCCCCAGGAGCCCCTGTGCCTCTGTGGCTTGGGGGCTCAGCTCTGGATTTACCGACGTCGCAGTCTGAGCCGTGTCCCGGCGCTGCCAGGCCGAGCCGACAGGAATGTTTTCTGCTCTGCAGGACGCGGCCAAGGCTGCCGGGAAAAGCCTCTAGATCTTCCTTGATTTATTATTTCTTGTTTTCAGGTTGTTTTCTTTTTCTTTTCTAAAACAAGCCCCCGGGAAGGGGGTTTGAAATATCAGGCCATTTGATCCGCAGTGCGTTATAAGCCCTAAACGACGGCAATCTGGCTGTTATTAAAATACCTTTCTGGGCAGCATCTATCTAAACAAACCCATCGAGGAGATTGTTTTCATTGACTCCGTTTCAGCCCTTTTCCTCGTAATGACCCTCGCGGCTGCCAACGAGGAGAAGAGCTGAAGGGTCTGGGACGTATTGGTTTCAGGGAGATGTTGCTCTGCAGAGGAATCCAAGTACATATCTTTCCCCACTTTGCATGGAGAGCTATTTTTCTTCCTTGCTGCCTCGTCCTAGCCAAGAAAGAGGCTCTGACATGAGCTTACTTGGCAACGAAACGGGATGATTGGTAATTTCATCTGCCGATTCCTTCTTCTTTTTAACTGTTTGCGGCTGTTCTGGCAGCAGCGAGGTGGGTGCAGGGTCTGGGGTCAGGGCACTCACAGCAGCGCACGACTCCCTGTGGTGGAGAGTACGACGTCTGCGATGATTTTCACAGAATCACCAGGTAGGGAGAGACCCGCTGGATTGTAGAGTCCAACCATTCCCATCAAACACTAACCCGTGTCCCTCAGCACCTCGTCCACCCATTTTAATCAGCCTGTTCACGGAGTGTCTGCTTTTCAGCCTGGAGGCTGAGTCCAGCCTCCAGAGACACTCATAGAATCATAGAATAACAACCAGGTTGGAAGGGACCCGTCGGATCTTCTAGCCCAACCGTGTTCTGGAGCTCTCCCTGCTGCTAATAACCCCTCAGCGTTTCTCCGCGTGTGAGGTGGGGATAAAGTCCCCAACGGGGCGAACCCCTCGGTGCAGGGGGAGCCGGGCTGGGGCGCTTTCTGTTCCTTTCTGAGGTTTGCCGAGTGGTTTGGGAGTTGCAGCATCTCCGTTCTGGGAGGGGACGGCTCAGCTCTGCTGCTCGAGCTGCCTTCTCCCTGCTTCGTGGCCACCCTGATCCCAGGAGTGCGATGCCTGCGCAGGGAAGGCTCCTCTCTGCCTTCCCCTCCATCTCCCTCGCCAATCCCGAGGCGGCGACCGTGGCGCGAGCCGCGTTCCCGCGTTGCTGGAGACAAAAGCAGGGAATTCGTTTTCCTGCGTAATTGGGATCCTCTTGTGCGCAGGGGCAGGTTTGATCCCAAAATAGGCATCCGTCCTGTGCCGCTGCTGCTGTGCTCGTGCCACGTTCTCTCTGCGACCGGGATCGACTCTGCTCAGTCTGGCCCCCCAAATCACCCCAGCGACGAGTTCCTGGGGCTCCCACCGAGCCTGCGTCTCTCTCCTCTCACCCAGAAGGCAGCCAAGCCCCTGTCCCTCCATCAGCCTCTCGCTGAATATTCTTGCTCATGGAATGGCCTCATTAAGGCAGAGTAATTAGCGGTCCCTTGGCTGCCCTCCACGCAGCTGAGATGGAGCTCGCTCCGTCGGTGTTTCTGCTCTTCCCACCTCTCCTGCAGCCCCGGGGAGGGGTGCAGGGTGACAGAATCCGGCCTGGTGCTGGAGCAGCCGTGGCCCTGGGGGGGGTTGAGGCTTGGGGGCTGCACCATCCAGGGGTCCAGGCAGCTCGGGGCTCCCTGGGGCTGCTCTAGATGCTCCATTAAGAGCGACAAGGCTGGTGAAGGGGCTGGAGAACAGAACCTATGAGGAGCAGCTGAGAGAGCTGGGGGGGTTTAGCCTGGAGAAGAAACCGGTGTCCAGTTCTGGGCCCCTCAGCACAAGAAGGATGTTGAGGCTCTGGAGCGAGTCCAGAGAAGAGCAACGAAACTGGTGAAGGGGCTGGAGAACAGGCCCTATGAGGAGCGGCTGAGAGAGCTGGGGGGGTTTAGCCTGGAGAAGAGGAGGCTGAGAGGAGACCTCATCACTCTCTACAACTACCTGAGAGGAGGTTGTAGAGAGGAGGGAGCTGGGCTCTTCTCCCAAGGGACAGGACGAGAGGGAATGGCCTCAAGCTCCACCAGGGGAGATTTAGGCTGGAGATTAGGAGGAAGTTTTTCACAGAAAGGGTCATTGGGCATTGGAACAGGCTGCCCAGGGAGGTGGTTGATTCCCCTTCCCTGGAGGTGTTTAAGGGACGGGTGGATGAGGTCTTGAGGGACTTGGTTTAGTGTTTGATAGGAATGGTTGGACTAGAAGATGCGATGGGTCCCTTCCAACCTGGTTGTTCTAGGATTCTCTGATTCCACGGCAATTATTCCACCTCTCCCCAGGTCCGGCTGGCTCGGGGGGTTCTCCCGCAATGCCCAGTGATCGGGGGGGTTCTGCAGCCTCGGGACAGGGTTTAATTTTCCCTCTTGGGGGGTTTGGCTCGGGCGGGCGTGGGCGCCGAGGCCAGCGGGATCCTTCCAAGCCTGGAGTCAGACATCCTGGCCAGCGGCCGCCGGCTTCCACCCAGCGGTGCCTCCTCCGAGCCAAGCAGCGTCATGGTTGGGGGGAAAGTTATTTATTTTTCAGCCTGGTTTTCTCAGGCAGCAGGACGATGGAGGCTGCGTGTTCTGGGGTCTGTCCCGTCCGCGCTTCCCTCCTCCCCAGCTCGGAGCTGCAGCCAGGCTGGAGGTGGCCGCTCGGCGCACAAGGAGGTGTCTGTTCCTGGGAGCGGAGCAGGGGGGGGGCTGTGCCGGACCCTCTGGGGGCGCGAGGTGCCCGTGCGGCCGGCGCCCGGCAGGGCTGGAGTTTGTCTTCATGCCTGTCCTGTTAACACACTTCTAATTACGGCAGATTGTCCCCAGGAGCAGTGTTTATCCACGGGGCGCGCGGCCCTCACAGAGCAGGGCTTGTTCTCGGGGGCAGAGGATGTCTGCGGGGGGAAGAGGCAGAAATTCCTTCAGATTATGGTATTATGTAAATGTATCAAACGGATCATTCCCTGTAAAAAGGAAAGTAGGAAACCAACGTATTTGAGAAGCCCTGGGGACTGCATTCCTGACGAGCCTCCGCTCCTCTTCTGGAGGCGGATTTTGAACCAAAACATTCGGCAACTTTTCCGAGCCTGCTTTCCGAGGCTGTTTTCCGCCGGTGCCCGGCGCCCGCCCGGCCTTCTCTCTGGGTGGCGAGTGGGATGCAGCCCCCCCAGCCCCTTGGCTTCTGCTGAGGTGGCTTTGCTGGGAGCAGGAGGGCTCGGTGCCGGCTCCTTTCGAGGTGGCTCTTGAGGTGGTTCCTCTGCTTCCAGGCGCTTGCCCAGCCTGGGGGGGTCGTGGCTTTCTGTGGCTGTCACCGCAGCTCAGGTGCCGAGGACACTGTTTCAGTGCTGAGCCAGGGACACTGAAGCAAAAAAACGGGGCTGTTCTTGGTAGATACACTTGGACACAAATATTCTTTGCTTAGAATCATAGAACAACCAGGTTGGAAGGGACTCATCGGATCTCCGAGTCCAACCATTCCTGTCAAACACTAAACCAAGTCCCTCAAGACCTCATCCACCCTTCCCTTAAACACCTCCAGGGAAGGGGAATCAACCCCCTCCCTGGGCAGCCTATTCCAATGCCCAATGACCCTTTCTGGGAAAAACTTCCTCCTAATCTCCAGCCTAAATCTCCCCTGGTGGAGCTTGAGGCCATTCCCTCTCGTCCTGTCCCTTGGGAGAAGAGCCCAGCTCCCTCCTCTGCACAACCTCCCTTTAGGTAGTTGTAGAGAGTAATGAGGTCTCCTCTCAGCCTCCTCTTCTCCAGGATAAACCCCCCCCAGCTCTCTCAGCCGCTCCTCATAGGTTCTGTTTAAAGCCAACATGCAATATCAGTTCAACTCTCTAATCTGCCCCATGTGCTGGGGCAAGAGTGGAGAGGCACCCCAGGCAGGCAAGGAGCAGGACCCTTGGGGACAGAGCTTCGTGCTCAGTGTTGGGAAGCAGAGGTGCTTTCTGCTGCCTCAAAGAGGAATCTTGCACGGAGGGTCCCCAGCAGGGCTTGGACTTCTCCAGACCAATGTCCCTGTCCTAGAATCACAGAATCACCAGGTTGGAAGAGACCCATCGGATCACGGAGTCCAACCGTTCCCATCAATCACTAACCCATGTCCCTCAGCACCTCGTCCACTCATCCCTTAACCCTCCAGGGAAGGGGATTCAACCCCCTCCTGGGCAGCCTGTTCCTGCCCAACTCCCTTCAGAGGGAGTGGGATTTCTCCGAGTCGGCTGCAGCTCCGAGCACTGATTTCCAAGTTCTTTCTGCCCCTTCCCCACTCTCAGTGGTTCCTGTTCTTCCATGCTCAGCTGTGCGAGAGGCTGAGCTGGAGGCATCTGAGCTGCAGCTGTCGGAGGACGGTGTCGAAATCCGTGTTTTAGTCTGGGAGAAGATTGCGCGTTTCCTTCCTCCTCGTGTCAGGCCACAATTGATGTCTTTGCAGACTGCACAACAACTGATTCATGCAGCGGAGAGTTATGCGCTGGGTCAGCAAAGCTCCTTCCCCAAAAAACCCACAGCCTCGCGGTGCTCGTCTGCTCGGGGGGTAGATCAGGTGCTCTGTGGCTTGGGTGGAGGGAGGGAGAACACAAGCAGGAGCATCTCTGGATGGACACGGAGCTGACAACTCACTTGGGTCAAGGAGCATTTTGCATGGGACATGATGCTCCCAGCCCCATAAATCACAGAATCACCAGGTTGGAAGAGACCCACTGGATCATGGAGTCCAACCATTCCCATCAATCTCTAACCCATGTCCCTCAGCACCTCGTCCACCCGTCCCTTAAACCCCTTCAGGGAAGGGGACTCAACCCCCTCCCTGGGCAGCCTGTTCCAAGATGAAGTTGGAAGTTGCGAGGGAGAGGATTGTTGCTGAGAGTGGCTGGGAAGGTTCTAAATGTTGACAGAGCTAAGAACTTCTTGGGTGGAGGCTGAGTGCTTCTCTGCTGGTGCCACCGGAGCTCTTGGTTTGGGGTTGGAGGAGTCCGTGTTGTTTGGGCCGCGTGGGAGCCTCCTCCTCTGACCCCTCTGCTGCAGCCGCCGGTGACCACGAGAAGGAAACCGGCAAATCCAGGCGCAATGTGGCTTAGATTATTTCGTGGCAAGGAGCTCAGCAAAAGCTTTGACCGAGATCCCTCGGTCGAAGGCGAAACCAGGAAACATCTGTGTGGGGTGGGTTTCGGAGTTTGCTGAAGTTGCCAGCTGCTCCGTGTTGAGCAATGTGCCACTGGTGCCATGGACATCTTGGGGTCCCCTCTCCCTCCTGTCCCCCTCCTCCTCCTCCTCCTCTCCCCACGAGGAAGGTTTTAACCACCGGTGGGTTTCCCAGCCGCCGTCTCTGAGCCGTCTGGCACGGACTGCGGCTCCCTGGCCTGGCCAGGTTGGTCAGCGTCTTCCTGGAAGAGCCTTTTAAAGTTGACATTCCCCGTTCTCTGCCCCCACGAGCTCATTTTCAAACACTGGCAAATAAATAAATCTTAGGAAACGAGTGTGTTGCAATTGCCCGCAACGCCCGGAGAAGGTTGAGCAAGGAGGAGGACTCGGCTGTGGGATGGGAGCTGGTGGGAAGAGGCATTCGTTGAGCAGCCCCTTCCAGGGCTGGAGGGACGGGGACTTCCCTGGCTTCTGCCTTCAATGAGAGTTGTTCACCAGCTCTGTTTGAGCTCAGGACCAAGCTGGAGCTCCTGCTGGAGCCCCTCTGCTGGCTCCTTGTGGATGTTTTGCTGGGCACGGGTGGCTGTGGAAGTGCTTCCCTTGCTCTCTGCTGGGGGCACTCGCAGCTGCATCTCCTCCCCTCTCCCCAACCTCAGCGCTGACTCGGGGAGAGCTCCTCTGTGCGGGCTGAACGCGAGGGGTTAAAAATAGACGTTTGCGAAATTAGCTCCCACCGAAAGTTCAAGAGGACATCCAGGTTTAGCCCAGGCTAAAAGAAAAAAGCTGAAAATAATAATAATAATAATAATAATAATAATAATAATAATAATAATAATAATAATAATAATAATAATAATAATAATAATAATAATATCCGATTCCTGCGAAGGAGGGAGGAGGATGGCGAGCGGGGAGAGAAGGAGCGAGCAGGGAGAGAAGGAACGAGCTGAAAAACAAAAGCCTTTGAGGAGGGTAATGCTTTCCAGCTGCAAAAATACAGCCGGGGAGAAGAGCAAGTGCTTGCGTCACCCCAGCTCCTGGCCCCGCGCTGCCCCGCTCGGGGCTGAGGCCCGGACGGGACACCCCGGGACCCTCGCCCGGGAGAGGTGACCACGGCAGAGGCAGCTCGAGGGGAGCCGCGGGCCCCGGGAACCGAGCGGCTGGGAATTCAGGGCTTGTTTTGGCTTTTTTCCCCTTCCGATGGCTGTTTGGCTTCCCAAGTGCCATGTTGATGAGGTTCCTCCCGGCTGGACGGGTGGGACGGGGCTCAGCAGGATGCGTCCGCTTGAGGTGGCAGCGGCTCGGTGATGCCAGGGCCTTCATGGGAGAGCACTGGGAGGTGATGGGGTGATGGTTGGGTGCCTGCAGGAGGAAGGCAGCAAGGAAATGGTTGGACTAGAAGATCCGATGGGTCCCTTCCAACCTGGTTGTTCTAGGATTCTGTGAAAAGGCAGAGGCTGCAGCCAGGGGGGGAGCTCGGCGCCTCCGCACGGGGTCAAGAGCCTCCGCATCGGCCTTGCCCAGCGCTCCCCGTCTGCCCAGCTTGGATCGCTCGCCTGGTCCTGTGACTCTGACTCAGCCGCGCAGGCGCCAGCCAAGACCTGCTTTTTTTTGAGGAATTCTCGTGCATCCCTTTGTGGGAGCTGTTTCTCCCCCTGCCGGGGGGTTCTGCCGCCCCCTCCCCTTGTCTGGGGGGACTGGGAGCTGGGGGCGCAGGGCGGAGGATGTTGCGTTCGCACAGACCCATCTTGGAAGCAGAGCACGGCCTCACGCCGACCCCCACACCCCCCATGCACCTTTTGGGGTGGTTTTTCTGCACCATGAAAACTTTAGTTGCCCAGGAGCAGGGTTGGGGGTCCTAGGTGGGTGTGGAGCCGCGGGGATGCCCTGACCCGTTGGGGCAGGAGCCCTGTGGTTGGGCTGCTTTGAGGCTGGTTCCTCATCTCTGGCTGTTTCCACTTGTTTTTACGAGATGCATCATGCTGGGTGGTGGCTGTGGGAGCCTCGGCCTCACCCTTCCCGAGGGGAGGGCGGTTGGGCCACCAGTGTCCATCACCTCCTTGCCCCCAGGCCGCAGCCTCCACACGGAATGCTCAGTGGGGCCTTGGATAACTCAGGGTGGGGGTCTGCGCTTGGACAGGGCACCCCAAGACCGCCGCGTCCTCGTTAGCTGGGTCTCCTCAAACCCCGGCAGCGTTTTCTGGGGAGGGCTCGAGCCGATCAGGCCGAATCCTGCGAGCAGGGGGAGCACGAGGCATTGCAAAACGTCCTGGCTTGATTCATGTTTTCCTTCTGCGCTCACGAACTTGTGTGCTTGGTTAATAATTCAGCGGCGTCTGGCCCGGCTCCTCCGGGGCTGTCTGGGTCCTGATGTCCTTGGGGTGGTCAGGCTGGGGGGGGATGCTCCTGTCCCATCCCATCCCACCCCATCCTGTCCTGTCCATCCCATCCCATCCCGTCCCTCCTCTGCCTGGCCCCTGAGGTTGGGAAGCAGAACCATGGCTCTGGACTCAGCACTGGGGAGGCCGCTCCTTGAATCCTGTGTCGAGTTGTGGGCCCCTCAGCACAAGAAGGATGTTGAGGCTCCGGAGAGAGTCCAGAGAAGAGCAACGAAGCTGGGGAAGGGGCTGGAGAACAGGCCCTATGAGGAGCAGCTGAGAGAACTGGGGTTGTTTATCCTGGAGAAGAGGAGGCTGAGAGGAGACCTCATTACTCTCTACAACTACCTGAAAGGAGGTTGTAGAGAGGAGGGAGCTGGGCTCTTCTCCCAAGGGACAGGGGACAGGACAAGAGGGAATGGCCTCAAGCTCCACCAGGGGAGATTTAGGCTGGAGATTAGGAGGAAATTTTTCACACAGAGGGTCATTGGGCATTGGAATAGGCTGCCCAGGGAGGTGGTTGATTCCCCTTCCCTGGAGGTGTTTAAGGGACAGGTGGATGAGGTCTTGAGGGACTTGGGTTAGTGTTTGATAGGAATGGTTGGACTAGAAGATCCGATGGGTCCCTTCCAACCTGGTTGTTCTGTGATTCTGTGATTCTGGCCCTGCTGGGATGGTGTAGGATCTGGAGGCAGGAGCCGAAAGGAGGAGCCTCCAGAGCACTTGTTGTCTCCCACAACCTCCGGGAGCTGCAGCCCCTCACCTTGGCCTTTGGCCCAGAGCTGGCAAACAGGGAGTGGGGCAGAGCCGCACCGAGCACCAACCTGCTTGCCAGGAAGGAATTCAGGTGCATTGGGTTTATCCGATTTAACAGGCTTTCGCTGGTTTAATTAAATACTTAAATGCTTCCAGCTGCCAGCTCTCACCTGCTTCAGGGCTCAGAGCATCCCTGCAGCTCTGGGTTAGTGCTGCCCACGCTGCCTCAGCCTCCTGGGGCTCCGTCGGCAGCCCTGGTCACCCCAGCCCTCCTGGGGCTCCGTCGGCAGCCCTGGTCACCCCAGCCCTCCTGGGGCTCCGTCGGCAGCCCTGGTCACCCCAGCCCTCCTGGGGCTCTGTCTACAGCCCTGGTCACCCCAGCCCTCCTGGGGCTCTGTCTGCAGCCCTGGTCACCCGTGAAAATTTTTCTCCTGATGTCCATCCTGCCCCTCCCCTGGTGGAGCTTGAGGCCATTCCCTCTCGGCCTGTCCCTTGGGAGAAGAGCCCAGCTCCCTTCTCCCCACAACCTCCTCTCAGGGAGTTGCAGAGAGCAATGAGCTCTCCCCTCAGTTCGACGCTTGTGCTTGAGATGCCTGAGGGGTGGGCATGGTCAGGTACCTGTGAGCACAGCCACAGGTGAGGCTCCTGGCTCTCTTCTCCCTTCCTGACCTCTCCTTCCCCCTCTCCCCCATTGCAGATGTGGAGCAGATGGCAATTGACTGGCTCACGGGCAACTTCTACTTCGTGGACGACATTGACGACAGGATCTTTGTCTGCAACAAGAACGGAGTCACCTGCGTCACGCTGCTCGACCTGGAGCTCTACAACCCCAAGGGGATCGCGCTGGACCCGGCGATGGGGTAAGGCTCAAGCTGGGAGCGGGAGGGCTGAGTGGGTCTGGGGAGCGAACCAGGAGGGTCCAGCTGCTGCCCTCAGTGGGAAGGCAGAGATGCTGCTGGAGCAGCGAGTGGCCTGCGAGCAAAACCTCTGGGGTTTATCACACCATTTTCTCCCCTGTGGCTTAGAGAGGGCTGTGTGCTCCCTGTGGCAGCAGCATTTTGAGATGAAGAAGGAAGAGATGAAGGTTTGGCCCTTAGGGCTGGGTCAGAGCAGCCTGAGCTTCTTCTCAGCTGGCTCCCTGGCCACCCCAGGCCAGCCCTGAGCTCTCGGACGTGAGCGCGTGGCATCCCGTCTGTTGCCTTCTCTCTTTCTCTGGGTCGTACGTGACATCCGGGGTCTGAGCTCCCGCCTTTGCCCTTCTCCCGCAGCAAAGTGTTCTTCACGGACTACGGGCAGATCCCCAAGGTGGAGCGCTGCGACATGGACGGGCAGAACCGCACCAAGCTGGTGGACAGCAAGATCGTCTTCCCCCACGGCATCACCCTGGACCTGGTCAACCGCCTGGTCTACTGGGCGGACGCCTACCTGGACTACATCGAGGTGGTGGACTACGAAGGCAAGAACAGGCACACCATCATCCAGGGCATCCTGGTGAGTGAGGCCAGAGGGAGGTCGGGGTGACCGTACGGCAGAGGGAAGCCTGCTGGGAGCACTGGTCCAGACTGGGCTGTGCTGGTGTGGTCAAGAAGAGGCGTGAGCTGCCAAACACCATCTGGTTGCGCCCTAAATGCATTGGGTGCAGAATCTGGGGTGGGAACCTAAACAGGCTGGAGCGCTGGGCAGTGTCCAATGGGATGAGGGTTAACACGGCCAAATGGTGGGTCCTGCACTTGGGGCACAACAACCCTGAGCAGAGCTCCAGACTGGGAGAAGTCTGGCTGGAAAACTGCCAGGAGGAGAGGGACCTGGGGGGGTTGGTCGACAGCGACTGACCGTGAGGCAGCAGTGTGCCCAGGGGGCCAAGAAGGCCAAGGGCATCCTGGCTTGGATCAGAAATGGTGTGACCAGCAGGGCCAGGGAGGTTCTTCTCCCTTTGGACTCAGCACTGGGGAGGCCGCTCCTTGAATCCTGTGTTGAGTTGTGGGCCCCTCAGCACAAGAAGGATGTTGAGGCTCTGGAGAGAGTCCAGAGAAGAGCAACGAAGCTGGTGAAGGGGCCGGAGAACAGGCCCTATGAGGAGCGGCTGAGAGAGCTGGGGTTGTTTATCCTGGAGAAGAGGAGGCTGAGAGGAGACCTCATTACTCTCTCCAACTCCCTGAAAGGAGGTTGTGGAGAGGAGGGAGCTGGGCTCTTCTCCCAAGGGACAGGGGACAGGACGAGAGGGAATGGCCTCAAGCTCCACCAGGGGAGATTTAGGCTGGAGATTAGGAGGAAGTTTACCATGGAAAGGGTCATTGGGCATTGGAATAGGCTGCCCAGGGAGGGGGTTGATTCCCCTTCCCTGGAGGTGTTTAAGGGACGGGTGGCTGAGGTCTTGAGGGACTTGGTTTAGTGTTTGATAGGAATGGTTGGACTAGAAGATCCGATGGGTCTCTTCCAACCTGGTTGTTCTATGATTCTATGATTCGTGTCGTCTCCTAAACTCCTCATGGAAACCTCACGGTGCCTTCCAGATCGAACACCTCTATGGGCTGACGGTCTTCGAGAACTACCTCTATGCCACCAACTCGGACAATGCCAACGCGCAGCAGAAAACCAGCGTCATCCGCGTCAACCGCTTCAACAGCACCGAGTACCAGGTGGTGACGCGGGTGGACAAGGGCGGAGCCCTGCACATCTACCACCAACGGCGCCAGCCCACAGGTGGGACCCTGCGCTGGGACAAGCCCCTTCTTCCACCCCGAAGGCTTGGGTGGTGATGGAGACAGGCTGCACCTTCACCTTCTGAATTTCCTCTTGTACTGGGGCTGTCGCCATATGTGGAGAGGCTGAGGGAGTTGGGCTTGTTCAGCCTGGAGAAGAGAAGGCTCTGAGGAGATCTTAGAGAGAACTTCCAGTACCTGAAGGGGCTCCAAGAAAGCTGGAGAGGGGCTGTTCAGAGAGGTTTGGAGTGATAGGTCGAGGGGAATGCGGATAAACTGGAGAGGGGCAGGTTCAGACTAGACATAACAAGGAATTTCTTCACCGTGAGAGTGGTGAGACAGTGGCCCAGGTTGCCCAGGGAAGCTGTGGCTGCCCCAGCCCTGGAAGGGTTCAAGACCATGTTGGATAAGGCTTGGGCAGCCTGATCTAGTGAGGTGTCCCTGCCCAGGGCAGAGGGGTTGGAACTGGATAATCTCTAAGGTCCCTTCCAACCCAAACTTTTCTATGATTCTATGATGTCCAACTCCCTCCTCCACCCCTGTGAGCTTCACGTGCCTGGGCAGGGACAGGGGTGGCAGATCCAGCTGCCTTGTTGGGGTCCGTAGGGACTCCCGGAGCTGCCGACCTGCTGCCCTCGCCCCTCAGCCAGAGCCTTGCGTGGGATCCCTGCTCCCCAGGCAGCAGTGGGGCCAACCTCTCCCTGGGCTGCCCTGCACCCTGGGGTCCCCGTGGCCTCCGCTATCGCTCTTGTCTCCACTTGACAGAGCTGCGGAAGCCGTCCCTGCAGGCCAGGCAGCTGCGCCACGTGGCTGATGGATCGTGTCTCGCTGGAGAGCGCAGGGGCATCGGGGCAGATGCAGCATCTTGAAATATTAATGACTCTCTTTTTGGTGGTGCCTCCACGGGCTCTGTCCTGCTGCTGGCACCTTTGCCCTTCGACCGGGTCCGCGGGCTCCCGGGCACCGAGGGATTTGAAGCGACTTGAAAGGCTTCGGAGCTGCGGCTCTGCCTGCTCCACCCCCTCCCCGGCACCTTCCTGCAGTTAATCAATTTACTCGCTTAAAATCCTCTTAGCGTCTGCAGCCTGCTTGGCATTTTCCAGAATATAAAACTAATCAGGAGATTTCCGAGCGCTGAAGGAGTGTGATTAAGGAGCTCTCTGAGCTGGCGCTGTCTGTCCCCGCGCCGGGGCTCATCCTGACTGTCTGCGGAGCGTTTGTGCAGCTCTGCTCTCTCCAGGGCCTGGGAGGGGTGGACTGGAGGCTGCTCTCTGCTCTGCAGCAACAGAAAGGGTCATTGGGCATTGGAACAGGCTGCCCAGGGAGGGGGTTGATTCCCCTTCCCTGGAGGTGTTTAAGGGACGGGTGGATGAGGTCTTGAGGTTTAGTGTTTGATAGGAATGGTTGGACTCGATGATCCGATGGGTCTCTTCCAACCTGGTTGTTCTGTGATTCTATGATTCTAACTCCGCATCCTGGGCAGGTGCTTTGCTGTCCAACCACCATCCCCAAGGCCCAGAACTGACCCCAGGATTCGAGGAGTGGTCAGGATGGGCCGGGAGCTCTAGGGGAAAGGGACTCCCAAGTGACAGGGGACAGGACAAGAGGGAATAGCCTCAAGCTCCACCAGGGGTGGTTTAGGCTGGACATTAGAAAAAAAAATTTTCACAGAAAGGGTCATTGGGCACTAAGACAGGCTGCCCAGGGAGGTGGTTGATTCACCATCCCTGGAGGTGTTTAAAAGATGGGTGGACGAGGTGCTGAGGGTCATGGTTTAGTGATTGATGGGAATGGTTGGACTCGATGATCCGATGGGTCTCTTCCAACCTGGTTGTTCTATGATTCTATGACTCCCTAAGGCCTGTAGAGCCACCAGCACCCCACGAGCCCCACGTCGCTGCAGCTGCAGCCTCGTGTCCCCTGCCTGCTGTGCTCCGGTTGCCTCCGGCGGCTGGAGCCCCCGTCCTCTCTTGCAGTGAGGAGCCATGCCTGCGAAGCCGATCAGTTTGGCAAACCGGGAGGCTGCTCAGACATCTGCCTCCTCGGGAACAGCCACAAGAGCCGGACCTGCCGCTGCCGCTCGGGGTTCAGCCTGGGCAGCGATGGGAAATCCTGCAAAAGTGAGTCCTGGCTCTCCCTGGGGAGCCAAAGGGTCAAGGGGCTGGGGCCACCCCCCCTCTCGCTGACCAGGGTGGGCAGAGACGCTTGTGCTGGATGATTGGCAGCACAGGCAAGCAGAGCTTTTCCTTTCCTTCCTTTCCCATTGCAAACAGCCCTTTCCTTCCCAGGCTGAGCTGTGGGCTGCTCGCCGGGCTCTGCTGTCCCTGCAGACCTGGTGGGTGCAGGGATGGGATGGCATCTCCTCCTGCCCTGTAGGTCCAGCCCCGCAAAGGCCCAGGTGCCACGTGGGTTGGGCTGCTCACCCCCAGCGCTGTCCTGCTCTGGCCGATGGTGACGATTCTGATCATCTCTCTGCAGAACCTGAGCACGAGCTGTTCCTGGTGTACGGCAAGGGGCGTCCGGGCATCATCCGCGGGATGGACATGGGAGCCAAGGTGCCGGACGAGCACATGATCCCCATTGAGAACCTCATGAACCCCCGAGCGCTGGACTTCCACGCTGAGACCGGCTTCATCTACTTTGCCGACACCACCAGCTACCTCATTGGGCGCCAGAAGATTGATGGCACCGAGCGAGAGACCATCCTGAAGGACGGTGTGTGGCCACGCGGCACCGCTTGGTCCCTCCACTGCGCTCGGGCCCTGGCAGCAGTGGCCATCAGCACATTCTGGCCTTCCCTTTGCATTTTCGACCCTTAAAACTGAGATTTGAAGCTCCCGTTTGGGTTTATGTGTAGGCTGCTGCTGAGGGACAGGTACAGAGCGTGCGGCTCAGCAGAGGAAGGAGAGGGGACCTCGTCCCTGGGTGTCCCTCTCCTGTCCAAGCTGTACCACCCATCCCTCCCTGTGCTGCCAGCCCAGTGTGTTTGCATTGCCTCGGGGCAAACCAGCCAAGGACATTCTGATAGGAATGGTTGGACTAGAAGATCCGATGGGTCCCTTCCAACCTGCTTGTTCTATGATTCTATGATTCCCAAATTCCACTTTCCCCCATCCCAGGCTCCCTTTGGCTGTGGAGGCACCGGAGCTGGTCATTCCCAGTCCGTTTGAGTTGGGATTGTTGATGCCAAACTTAGTGTGACTCGTACGGGGCTGTCGCTTCTGCTTCTGGTCTTCCTGCTGCTGCACATCCCTTGCTGCTCAGCTCCCGCTGCTGCTTTTCCCTGCAGGTATCCACAACGTGGAAGGGATTGCCGTGGACTGGATGGGGAACAACCTCTACTGGACTGATGATGGCCCCAAAAAGACCATCAGCGTGGCTCGGCTGGAGAAGGCAGCCCAGACGCGCAAGACGCTGATCGAGGGGAAGATGACCCACCCTCGCGCCATCGTGGTGGATCCTCTCAATGGGTGCGGCTGCCAGGCAGGCCGGGGTGGTTCTTGGGGGTCACGGGCACCCCAGCCCCCAGTCCCCAGCTCTGTGTGGCTCACGGGTGCCCCACTTCATCTCCAAAGCATTCATGGTGGCCAAGAAGGCCAAGGGCATCCTGGCTTGGAGCAGAAATGGTGTGAGCAGCAGGGCCAGGGAGGTGATTCTCCCTCTGGACTCAGCACTGGGGAGGCCGCTCCTTGAATCCTGTGTTGAGTTGTGGGCCCCTCAGCACAAGAAGGATGTTGAGGCTCTGGAGAGAGTCCAGAGAAGAGCCACGAGGCTGGTGAAGGGGCTGGAGAACAGGCCCTATGAGGAGCGTCTGAGAGAGCTGGGGGTGTTTATCCTGGAGAAGAGGAGGCTGAGAGGAGACCTCATTACTCTCTCCAACTACCTGAAAGGAGGTTGTAGAGAGGAGGGAGCTGGGCCCTTCTCCCAAGGGACAGGGGACAGGACAGGAGGGAATGGCCTCAAGCTCCACCAGGGGAGATTTAGGCTGGAGATTAGGAGGAAGTTTTTCCCAGAAAGGGTCATTGGGCATTGGAATAGGCTGCCCAGGGAGGTGGTTGATTCCCCTTCCCTGGAGGTGTTTAAGGCACAGGTAGATGAGGTCTTGAGGGACTTGGTTTAGTGTTAGATAGGAATGGTTGGACTAGAAGATCCGATGGGTCTCTTCCAACCTGGTTGTTCTATGATTCTGTGATTCTATGATTCTTGAGCCGTGACAGTGGGACCAGGTGGGGCAGTGACAGCTCCAGCCTGTGCTTGGTGGCTCTGGAGTGGCTGTGGGGGACGTCGTGCTGGACTGGGGGCTGGATGTAGGCACAGGACAGCAGGATCTCCTCACTGCCTTGTGTCAGCTGCTCCGCGAGCTCACGCCTGGTTTGGTGGAGGCAAAGCGGATCGATCGCTCTTGGGATCAGCGATGGGGTGAGCTCCAAGCCCTGCCTGCCTCTCACAGCTCCCTTGCTTTGGCAGGTGGATGTACTGGACAGACTGGGAGGAGGATCCCAAGGACAGCAAGAGGGGCAAGATCGAGAGAGCCTGGATGGATGGTTCCAACCGCAACATCTTCATCACCTCCAAGACCGTCCTGTGGCCCAATGGGCTGAGCCTGGACATCCCAGCCAAGATCCTTTATTGGGTGGATGCTTTCTATGACCGCATCGAGATGGTCTACCTGAACGGCACTGAGCGGAAGGCAAGTGGAGGCCCCGGGGGTTCTTGGACGCTGGTCGCCCCTGAGCTGGGGCTGTGGGCAGTCCAGCTGCTGCCTTGACTGGCTGTGTCCCCGTGGATCTGCTCAGTTGGGGACTGGCTGTGTCCCCGTGGATCTGCTCAGTTGGGGACTGGCTGCATTCAGCCACACTCCCCTCTGCCTGTCCCCTCCCTTCCCTTTCTTCTGGCCCTCACCCTGTCCTGCCGTGTGGCATCTGGGCTTGGATCAGACCTGGCGTGGCCAGCAGGGCCAGGGAGGCTCTTCTCCCTCTGGCCTCGGCCCTGGGGAGACCAAACCTTGAATCCTGGGGTCAGTGCTGGGCCCCTCAGCACAAGAAGGATGTTGAGGCTCTGGAGAGAGTGCAGAGAAGAGCAACGAAGCTGGGGAAGGGGCTGGAGGAGAAGAGGAGTGGCTGAGAGAGCTGGGGGGGTTTCTCCTGGAGAAGAGGAGGCTGAGAGGACACCTCATTGTGCTCTACGACTCCCTGAGAGGAGGTTGTGGAGAGGAGGGAGCTGGGCCCTTCTCCCAAGGGACAGAATGAGAGGGAATGGCCTCAAGCTCCACCAGGGGAGGCTCAGGATGGACATCAGCAGAAAATATACCATGGAAAGGGTCACTGGGCAGTGTCAGAGGCTGCTCAGAGAGGGGGTTGAGTCCCCGTCCCTGGAGGGTTTAAGGGACGGGTGGACGAGGTGCTGAGGGACATGGGTTAGTGATTGATGGGAACGGTTGGAGTCGATGATCCTGTGGGTCTTTTCCGACCTGGTGATTCTCCGACGCTGTGTGTCCCAGCTAACGCTGAGCCTCTTGCCTCCCTGTGCCTGCAGATCGTGTACGAGGGGCCGGAGCTGAACCACGCGTTCGGCCTCTGCCACTACAGCAACTTCCTCTTCTGGACCGAGTATCGCAGCGGCAGCATCTACCGGCTGGACCAGACCTCCAAGGTGGTGAGCCTGCTGCGCAACGAGCGCCCTCCCATCTTCGAGATCCGAATGTACGACGCGCAGCAGCAGCAAGGTGCCGGGGCCACTTCTACCGGGCACCCTGGGGACCCTCTACACACGAGGGAAGGGCTGGGGGTTAAGGACGTGCCCTGCCTAAGCATCTTCGCCTCTTCTTGCTTCCTTTTAGCCACTCTCCATCCCTACACACCCTGTCTTTCAGTTCTCTGCCCTCACTCAGAATCACACAGAATCACAGAGCAAGCAGGTTGGAAGGACCCAGCGGATCTTCTAGTCCAACCATTCGTATCAAACACTAAACCAAGTCCCTCAAGACCTCAGCCACCCGTCCCTTAAACACCTCCAGGGAAGGGGAATCAACCACCTCCCTGAGCAGCCTGTTCCAATGCCCAATGACCCTTTCTGGAAAAAAACTTCCTCCTAATCTCCAGCCTAAATCTCCTCTGGTGGAGCTTGAGGCCATTCCCTCTCGTCCTGTCCCTTGGGAGAAGAGCCCAGCTCCCTCCTCTCCACAACCTCCTCTCAGGGAGTTGTAGAGAGCAATGAGGTCTCCCCTCAGCCTCCTCTTCTCCAGGATAAACACCCCCAGCTCTCTCAGCCGCTCCTCATAGGGCCTGTTCTCCAGCCCCTTCACCAGCCTCGTTGCTCTTCTCTGGACTCTCTCCAGAGCCTCAACATCCTCCTTGTGCTGAGGGGCCCACAACTCAACACAGGATTCAAGGAGCGGCCTCCCCAGTGCTGAGTCCAGAGGGAGAATCCCCTCCCTGGCCCTGCTGGTCACACCATTTCTGCTCCAAGCCAGGATGCCCTTGGCCTTCTTGGCCCCTTGGGCACACTGCTAGCTCATGTTCGCTCATTCCCTTCTGGCCTTTCCTCTTTCTCCCCTCCCTGCGCACCAGAGGCTTCCTGGCTTGTTCAGCACAGCTCTGTGTCCCCCAAGGGGTCCCCACTGTCTTGCATGACCTCTCCATCTGTGGAAGGTGACTCCCTGTGGGTCAGCAGCGTTCCTTGAGCACCCAAGCTCCCCTCTCCTCACCCTCTGTCCTCTCTCCGCAGTTGGCTCCAACAAATGCCGCGTAAACAACGGTGGCTGCAGCAGCCTGTGCCTGGCCACCCCGCGGGGCCGGCAGTGCGCCTGTGCCGAGGACCAGATCCTGGGGACCGACACCGTCACCTGCCAGGGTAAGCTGCCACCGAGCCTGGGCCCTCGTGGGGACCCCCTTTCCCAAGGGTTGGTGGGCAACACGGGGTCTGTTGCTCTACTCGGGCACATCAGTAGAATCAGAGAATCACCAGGTTGGAAGAGACCCGTCGGATCATGGAGTCCAAGCATTCCCATCAATCACTAACCCATGTCCCTCAGCACCTCGTCCACCCGTCCCTTAAACCCTCCAGGGAAGGGGAATCAACCCCCTCCCTGGGCAGCCTCTGACACTGCCCAATCACCCTTTCCATGAAATATTTTTCCCTCATGTCCATCCTGCCCCTCCCCTGGCGGAGCTTGAGGCCATTCCCTCTCGTCCCGTCCCCTGTCAGTGGAGACACCTTCTTGTTTCCAGCTCAGGAGGTGGCAAATATCCCTGTGATTCTCCGCGTGTCCAGGGCTGCTGGGCAGCCGTGCAGACCCTCTGGCAGCCTGGGGACACGGGACTGTCCCTGCTGCTGTCCCCTGGTTAAAATCCTCCTTTCTCTGCTTTCCCCCTTGGCAGCCAACCCGTCGTACATCCCCCCCCCGCAGTGCCAGCCTGGGGAGTTCGCCTGCAAGAACAACCGCTGCATCCAGGAGCGATGGAAGTGCGATGGGGACAACGACTGCCTGGACAACAGCGACGAAGCCCCCGAGCTCTGCCGTGCGTAAACACCTCCTGCACAGCAGGATAACGCTTTACACCCTCCTGGGGAAGCAGGATTCGGGCTCAGCCTCCCCAAGATCATAGAATCATAGAACAACCAGGTTGGAAGAGACCCATCGGATCATCGAGTCCAACCATTCCCATCAAACACTAAACCAAGTCCCTCAAGACCTCATCCACCTGTGCCTTAAACACCTCCAGGGAAGGGGAATCAACCCCCTCCCTGGGCAGCCTGTTCCAATGCCCAGTGACCCTTTCTGGGAAAAACTTCCTCCTAATCTCCAGCCTAAATCTCCCCTGGTGGAGCTTGAGGCCATTCCCTCTCGTCCTGTCCCTTGGGAGAAGAGCCCAGCTCCCTCCTCTCCACAACCTCCTTTCAGGTAGTTGTAGAGAGCAATGAGGTCTCCTCTCAGCCTCCTCTTCTCCAGGATAAACCCCCCCAGCTCTCTCAGCCGCTCCTCATAGGGCCTGTTCTCCAGCCCCTTCACCAGCCTCGTGGCTCTTCTCTGGACTTGCTCCAGAGCCTCAACATCCTTCTTGTGCTGAGAGGCCCACAAGATGTGGGCTCAGTGTCTGGGATGCAGTCAGGCTTCCCTCCCAGCTCGGTGAGGGCTGTAGGTTCAAGCAGTTGAGGAGGCGAATGGTGGTTAGGATCCTGCATCCCCAGTTTGCTGGAGGCTTCCTGCCCTTTTCTCTCTCAGATTTTCAGGGGAGTGGGATGGGGAAGGGCAGGTCCTGAGCGGGTGTCTCCCCTGCAGACCAACACACCTGCCCCTCCGACCGCTTCAAGTGCAAGAACAACCGCTGCATCCCCAACCGCTGGCTCTGCGATGGGGACAACGACTGCGGGAACAACGAGGACGAGTCCAATTCCACCTGCTCAGGTTGGGGCACCCGCCTCGTCCTTGGGGAACAGAGAGCTGGAGCTGTTGGGCTGAGCCGCAGCCTTGGCTCTTGCGTGTGTGCTGCTGGGTGGAGGCTGAGATTTCGGGGCCTCACGCATCCCTGATGCCCCCAAGCAGCTTCTGTGCTTCGTGGGAGCCCCGAGGGGTTCTTCGTGCCTTTGGTGAGGCAAAGCAGGGCAGTGCCAGCCGCTAAAGCTCTGTCTGTCTCTCCCTGGCTCAGCTCGGACCTGCTCCCCCAACCAGTTCTCGTGTGCCAGCGGTCGCTGCATCCCCATCTCCTGGACGTGTGACCTGGACGATGACTGTGGGGACCGCTCGGATGAGTCTGCCTCGTGCGGTGAGCTGGGGTGGGCAGTGCCGGGAGCGCCGGGGGGGCAGAGGCGCTCGTGGGGCTGGGCGTGGGGGGGGTCTCCCCGACGCTGATTGTCCCTCTGCCCCCTCTGCAGCCTACCCGACCTGCTTCCCCTTGACTCAGTTCACCTGCAACAACGGGCGCTGCATAAACATCAACTGGCGCTGTGACAACGGTAAGACCCGTGTCCCTGCAGCAGCTGAGGGTTTGCGGCCGGGGATGGGGAGATCAGAGGCAGCGGTGCCAGCCTGGGGGGGGCTGCGAGGTCCGTTTTTCAGCCTTGGGCTGAAGAGCAGAGCCCTGGCCCTGAGGCAGGGAGGTGTTAGCTCGAGCCGTAAGCGTGTCCTGCAACACCGAGACCCACATTTTCCTTGGCTGCCCTTGGAGGAGCATGTGTTGCAGGAACTGCCTGGCAGGGATTGCTTCAGCAGACCTTGGTGTTCTTTACAAGTCGGCCAAGACTCTGCTGTCGTTCTTGAGGCGAGTGTGGAGTGACCGGTGCCGCTGCTGGGGCTGAGCTTGGTCTGGAGCCCCAGGGAAGGCCGGAGAGGTCTCCCAGCAAGCACAAGTCTGGCCTTGGATCTGTTTCCAGGCCTGGGAAGAGAGGGTTTGCCCCAAGGCTGCTTTCCCTTCCCACAGGTTTATTTCAGTCTTCCTACCAGCTCTGCATCGTTGGCTTTAATCAGTGGCTTCAGAGCAAGTGTGGCAGGTTCAGAGCTGCAGGGAAGCCGGTGCAGGGGTTAGCGAGGAGCAGCTCCAGGTCTCTCCCTGGTGCCTACCTGAGCAGGTGGCCCCTTCCTCCTGGGGCAGCTCCACCTCTGAGCCTTCCCTGCTGAGGAAAGCTCTCTTTTCCCAAGGATGCTCCAGGGCTGGCAGCCAGGGGCTCACAAAAGCAACAGCCTTGGCCTGGAGCACCTTAGTGCAGCCCAGAACCTCTCCAGGCCCCTACGTGGTGGGAGCTGCAGTGCCGAGGGGCTCCCGGCCCGGCTGCCCCGACACCCCCAGCACCCTCTGCTGCCTCTGGTCTTGCGTCCCTGGCCGCTCGCTGTGCCTGCGCAGCCTCTCTGTGTGTCCATGTGGATGTTTGCGTGCCGGCCTCGGCGTGGGTTGTTTTGTGCCGCTCTCTGTGCCGTGTCGTGTTGTTTTTGTTTGTCATTGTGCCCACTCTCCTGTCTGGTTGGTTCTGTGTTTCAGAAAAAGATTGTGGGGATGGCTCTGACGAAAAGAACTGTCCAAAGCCTACCGGTTAGTGCATAGATCAACATGCACCAGACCCCAACCTGCCCCACGGAGACCCCAGACCCCTTCCAGAGCGCTGCCGGCTCTGGGGCTGCTCCTCCAGACCCCGGTGATGCCCCAGGCGGTGCCCCCCGGCTCTCTGGTCGTGCTCCCCACGCTCTGGCGATTGCCCTGCACTCCTCGCTGGGTGCTGGAGAGCGAAGCAACCGTCCCTCCTGGTTCACCCAGTGGAGTTGCTCGGGGAGCTCCTTTCCGTGGGAGCCTGGAGAGGTCGGGGTTGGCATCTGCCGGGGCAGCTGTGCAGCAGCCGTCAGTGCCGGAGTCCCCGTGCCTGCCCTGAGCTCCCCTGCGTGTGAGGAGACAGAGGCACAGGGAGGCAAAGGCCGTTTACCGAGCTCCGATGGGGCTTCTGCAGCAAAGCAGAGTCCTGGAGTGATTCCAGCAAGCAGAACCAGCCCCGTGCCCTGTGCTGGCGTTGGCAGGAGCAGGGGCTGCGTGGCCAGTGGGGCAGCACCCTCAGAGTAGCTGCCCTGGCCCATCAGCGGGCGATGGAGTTTTCTCCAGGCGAGCTGGCTCCCCCCAATTGGCCGTACCAGCCCATCTCCCCATGGATGTGCCCCCTAAAGGAGGGCAGCGTCCCCCCCAGCTCCGCTCCCCCTCGGTGCTGGGCGTCCTCCCAGCCTCCCCAGGTACATGGCTGATCTATGCAGTTTCTGTGTTTCATTTTCTTGGTGCTGTGGCCGCTCCTGGCAGTGTGTCGGGGAGGGGGGGCCGGGGTGGGGGGGGCTTCCACGTGCAGCGGGGATGGTGCTGCCGGCGCTGAGGGGGCTGCTCGCTGCCCCAAGTCCTGTCTGCTGGCGAGATCGACTGGTCCCCGGTGATCCCTGCTTCCCCCAGCCGCCTCCTCCGGCCGGGGGGGCTCTCTGCTCTCCTCCTTCCTCCCGTGGCTCCACCAGCCCTCCCGAGCAGCCTCTGAGCCCCTTCCCACTCCCTCTTCCCTTGGCAGACAACGACTGCGGCGACAACAGCGACGAGGCCGGTTGCAGCCACTCCTGCTCCAGCAACCAGTTCAAGTGCAACAGCGGCCGCTGCATCCCCGTGCACTGGACGTGCGACGGCGACAACGACTGCGGCGATTACAGCGACGAGACTCACGCCAACTGCACCAACCAGGGTGAGTCCCCGGGGTGCAGTGGGGCTAGGCCCTGCCCTCCGCTGTGTCCTCCCCGCGAGGGATTGGGTGGGCAATGGGGAGGTGAACGCAGCAGACGGACCCTCCTGAGCATCAGCTCCACTGGTGTCTTCCCTGGGGAGCCCACAACCCTCTCCGAGCAGAGCCCCTGCCTTCCAAGCAGGAATCCTGCAGTGTCCTCAACCCACTCTGGGTGCTCAGATGCCATCTTCCCACACCCCTGGGTGCTGCTGGCTCGTTCCCAGCCGAGTGCCCGGTCCCCCTTGCACCCCCTGACCTCCCCCCAGTTCCCAGCTCTGGGGGGCAAAAGCAGTGAGCAGGCCCTTCCACCAGCCACGCGGCCGCCCGGGGGCTGCCACACGGACGAGTTCCAGTGCCGGCTGGACGGCCTCTGCATCCCCATGCGCTGGCGCTGCGACGGCGACACCGACTGCATGGACTCCAGCGACGAGAAGAACTGCGAGGGGGTCACCCACGTCTGCGACCCCAACGTCAAGTTCGGCTGCAAGGACTCGGGTGAGAGCAGGGAGGGGAAGACCCTAGGGAGGGGGAAAACCCTGGGAAGGGGTTGGGACCTGCCTCAGCTTGATGGGGATGGGGACGGTGACGGGGGGACAGCAGCTCTGGGGCAGCCAGGACCCCGAGTGCCTGGAGGGTGGTGGATGCTGTGACCCCAGTGATGTGAAAAGCACCGGGAGGTGTTTTGGGGGCAGAAGGAGGATTCTCCCCACTCCTTCTGACACCTAAACCTCAGGAGATCCTCAGGATTACGTCCCTGGAGGGGTGTGATGCTCCGGGGGGTGATGGATGCTGAGCCCCCTGTGGGTCTCTGTGCTTGGGGGGGATGCTGAGCTGCGTGGAAGGGGTGAAAGGACAGAAATCCTCAAATTTGTAGATGATCCGTTGGGTCTCGTCCAACCTGGTTGTTCTGTGGTTCTGTGTGAGCTTCAATGACACAATTCTCTGATTAGTCTATGGTTCTGTGTGGGCTTCGGTGCCACAATCCTCTGGTTAGTCTATGGTTCTGTGTGGGCTTCGGTGCCACAATTCTCTGGTTAGTCTATGGTTCTGTGTGGGCTTCGGTGCCACAATTCTCTGGTTAGTCTATGGTTCTGTGTGGGCTTCAGTGCCACAATTCTCTGGTTATTCTATGGTTCTGTGTGGGCTTCGGTGCCACAATTCTCTGCTCAGAGCCCCAGCAGCCCCCTCGCCCCTCAGGCTTCGCTGCCTCCGAGGTGCCCATCAGCAACTCTCAGCCCTAAAACGAGGGATGGAGAGTGGGAACATCCAACCTCCTCCTTCCCACCATGGACCTTCCTGAGGATGGGGTCTCACAGGCTGCTCGGAGGGTTGGGAAGGACGAGGGACGGGAAGTGGCAGCCCCCAACCTAAACGCCCCCCCCCCCCCCCAGTACATGTTTTAGAGATTGGTGGGAATGGTTGGACTCGATCCGGTGGGTCTCTTCCGACCTGGTGGTGATTCTATGATTCTATGAATAACATCTCTCCTCGCTTCCCCTTGGCAGCTCGTTGCATCAGCAAGGCCTGGGTGTGCGATGGCGACAGCGACTGTGAGGACAACTCGGATGAGGAGAACTGCGAGTCGCTGGTGTGCAAACCTCCCTCCCACACCTGTGCCAACAACACCTCCATCTGCCTCCCCCCCGAGAAGCTCTGCGACGGCTCTGACGACTGCGGAGATGGCTCCGACGAGGGCGAGCTCTGTGGTAAGCGTTGGGGGCCAGGACGCGGAGTCTTCTTTAGCTGGGAGGGGGATGAGGGCCTGAGCAGCCTGTCCTCTCTCCACAGACCAGTGCTCCCTCAACAACGGCGGCTGCAGCCACAACTGCACCGTGGCCCCCGGCGAGGGCATCGTCTGCTCCTGCCCCCTGGGGATGGAGCTGGGGGTGGACAACAAGACCTGCCAGATCCAGAGCTACTGCGCCAAGCACCTCAAGTGCAGCCAGAAGTGCGAGCAGGACAAGTACAACGTCAAGTGCTCCTGCTACGAGGGCTGGATGCTGGAGCCCGACGGCGAGAGCTGCCGCAGCCTGGGTGCGTGGTCGGGGGGGGGCGGCTGCAGGGGCTGGCGGCGTCGCCCCAACTGCCTGGGATGGGGATTGTGCTCCCACGGCTCTCAGAAGCAGCAGCAGCAGAGCTGAGAACTGTGCTGATGGGCAGAGTGGGGGCCCTGGGGAGGGGATCTGTGTTTGATAGGAATGGTTGGACTCGATGATCCGATGGGTCTCTTCCAATCTGGTTGTTCTATGATTCTATAGAATCATTGAAGGAGGCTGCTCCTTGAATCCTGTGTTGAGTTGTGGGCCCCTCAGCACAAGAAGGATGTTGAGGCTCTGGAGAGAGTCCAGAGAAGAGTGATGAGGCTGGTGAAGGGGCTGGAGAACAGAACCTATGAGGAGCGGCTGAGAGAGCTGGGGGGGTTTATCCTGGAGAAGAGGAGGCTGAGAGGAGACCTCATTACTCTCTACAACTCCCTGAAAGGAGGTTGTGGAGAGGAGGGAGCTGGGCTCTTCTCCCAAGGGACAGGGGACAGGACGAGAGGGAATGGCCTCAAGCTCCACCAGGGGAGATTTAGGCTGGAGATTAGGAGGAAGTTTTTCCCAGAAAGGGTCATTGGGCATTGGAACAGGCTGCCCAGGGAGGGGGTTGATTCCCCTTCCCTGGAGGTGTTTAAGGGACGGGTGGATGAGGTGCTGAGGGACATGGGTTAGTGTTTGATAGGAATGGTTGGACTCGAAGATCCGATGGGTCTCTTCCAACCTGGATGTTCTAGGATTCTATGATTCTGTGATGTGCCTGCTGACAGTAGGTCCCTTGCTGTCCCAGCCTGGCACAAGCTGCAGGGGTAGGGATGCTCTTGTAGCCGGGACCAGGACCCAGGGCCACTTTTTCCCTGCTTCGTCCGTGCGTTTCTTCTGACCCTGCCCTGCTTTCCCCAGACCCTTTCAAGCCCTTCATCATCTTCTCCAACCGGCACGAGATCCGCCGCATCGACCTGCACCGGGGGGACTACAGCGTCCTGGTCCCCGGGCTGCGCAACACCATCGCCCTCGACTTCCACCTCAACCAGAGCTCGCTCTACTGGACCGATGTGGTGGAGGACAAGATCTACAGGGGAAAACTGCTCGAGAATGGGGGTGAGTAGCCTGGGGGTGGGGAGAGAGCTGGTGGAGGCTGGTGGTGCGAAGAAAATTTTCACAGAAAGGGTGATTGGGCAGTGTCAGAGGCTGCCCAGGGAGGGGGTTGAGTCGCCTTCCCTGGAGGTGTTTAAGGGACGGGTGGACGAGGTGCTGAGGGACATGGGTTAGTGATTGATGGGGACGGTTGGACTCCATGATCCCGTGAGTCTTTTCCAACCTGGTGATTCTCTGTTTCTCCCATTCTCCTGGTGCTGTGCCCTGCAGCTCTGACCAGCTTCGAGGTGGTGATCCAGTACGGGTTGGCCACCCCTGAGGGCCTGGCTGTGGACTGGATCGCCGGCAACATCTACTGGGTGGAGAGCAACCTGGACCAGATCGAGGTGGCCAAGCTGGACGGCACCATGCGAACCACCCTGCTGGCTGGGGACATCGAGCATCCCCGTGCCATCGCCCTCGACCCCCGCTATGGGTAAGGCAGGAGAGGATTCCGGTCACCGGGACGCAGGGGGATCGCGTGAGGGGACCAGGCTTCAGTCTGGGCACGGACTTCGCTGCTGCTTGGGGAAGCAGAGCTTGGTGTCCCTGCACTGACCATCCCCGCTCGCCGTCCCCTGCAGGATCCTCTTCTGGACAGACTGGGACGCCAGCCTGCCCCGCATCGAGGCCGCTTCCATGAGCGGCGAGGGCCGGCGCACCATCCACAAGGAGACGGGCTCGGGGGGCTGGCCCAACGGGCTCACTGTCGACTACCTGGAGAAGCGCATCCTCTGGATCGATGCCAGGTAGGAGCAGGTTGCCCATCTCTGCCCTGCTCCTCTCCTTCTCTGTTGGATCCGTGCTCCCTCCCCATCCCTTGCTGCTCCGGCTCCTTCCCTCTCGCTTCTGAGTTTGGCTGCTATTTGGCTGCCAGGCTGGTAGCAGAAGCCTGTGCTCTGTGGGATGTTTGTGTCAGCGAAGCCTTCCGGCCTTTGCTCTGGGTGTTCTCCTCTGTGGGGGCTGCGCTCCCTGGTGTAAATCAGCCGCCGTCCTCCTCCTCCTCCTCCTCCTCCTCCTCCTCCTCCTCCGCATTGAGCAGAGTGGAGGCAGGTGCTGCTCGTGCCCTGTGGGTCATAGAATCATGGAATCACCAGGTTGGAAAAGACCCATCGGATCCAGGATTCGCGGGTTGGTCTCCCCAGGGCTGAGTCCAGAGGGAGAAGAACCTCCCTGGCCCTGCTGGCCATGCCGGGTCTGATCCAAACCAAGATGCCCTTTGGCCTTCTTGGCCACTTGGGCCACTGCTGGCTCATAGTCAGCCCTTGTCAACCAACCCCCTCAGGTCCTGCTCCTCCAGGCACTTTCCAGCCAGACTCCTCCTAGTCTGTAGCTCTGCAGGTCGTTGCGTTGGGTTGAAGGTTTGGCCTTTCCCTGTGCCTGGTCCTCCTGGTCCAGCTCTCGCCCCTCATCTCTTCCCCATGCAGGTCTGATGCCATCTACTCGGCGCTGTATGACGGGACAGGGCACATCGAGGTGCTGCGGGGCCATGAGTACCTGTCGCACCCCTTTGCCGTCACCCTCTACGGGGGGGAGGTCTACTGGACCGACTGGCGCACCAACACGCTGGCCAAGGCCAACAAGTGGACGGGGCACAAGGTGACGGTGGTGCAGAGGACCAACACACAGCCCTTCGACCTGCAGGTGTATCACCCCTCCCGGCAGCCCCTGGGTGAGGCCTGGGGAAGCAGAGACAGTGGGATGGGGTGGGGGGAGTGGGGTGAAGAGACGGCGCTGGCGCTCGGGGTGAACCTGCACCCACTTGGGGCATCGCGTGGGAGCAGCTCCCACCCTCGTGCCTTCCTCTTCTCACCCTTTGCTGAGCTGGAGGACTCTGCTGTGTCTCTGATCACTGTCCTGGGCTGATGGGGGTGATGAGGCTGATGGGTCAGAGCTCCTCGATGGGGCAGGGAGGGTCTGGTGCTCTCCAGGACCTCCCTTGAGACGGGGCCATCGCCGACTCTCTATCCCCTTGGCAGCTCCTAATCCCTGTGAAGCCAACGGGGGCAAAGGGCCGTGTTCCCACCTCTGCCTCATCAACTACAACCGCACCCTGTCCTGTGCCTGTCCCCACCTGATGAAGCTGGACAAGGACAACACCACCTGCTATGGTAGGTCCTGCCTGGGCCACCTCGGCGCGGGGACACCGGCGAGTGCTGGGGAACCAGCGCTGCAGACCAGGCCCCACGACCACCGCTCTCGTCCTTCTCCCCAGAGTTTAAGAAGTTTCTGCTGTACGCGCGGCAGATGGAGATCCGAGGGGTGGACATCGACAACCCCTACTACAACTACATCATCTCCTTCACGGTGCCCGACATCGACAACGTCACCGTGGTGGACTACGACGCCCTGGAGCAGCGCATTTACTGGTCTGATGTCCGCACCCAGACCATCAAGAGAGCTTTCATCAACGGCACCGGCGTGGAGACCGTTGTCTCCGCAGGTGGGTTTGGAGAAGGCATCCTCGACCTGCACGGCTGCTTCTGTTAGTGCCAGGGCAGAGCTTCCGGGATTCCAGAGGCTTCGGCTCCGTGAGATCAGCCTGTTCTTCATCTCCAGTCACTCCAGCTCCATTTTCACAACTAACGAATCTCCCTTCTCTGTTGCCTTTCAGACCTGCCCAACGCTCACGGCCTCTCTGTGGACTGGGTTTCCAGAAACCTCTTCTGGACCAGCTACGACGCCAACAAGAAGCAGATCAACGTGGCCAGGCTGGATGGCTCCTTCAAGAACGCCGTCATCCAGGGGCTGGACAAACCTCACTGCCTGGTGGTTCACCCTCTGCGGGGGTGAGTGCCAGCGTGCTCGGGGTGCGGCTGGGAGCGTTGGAGGAGCAGGTGTGCACACAGGCACGCGTGTGCAGGCGTGCGACGGTGCCGGAGAGTGGGTCTCAGCTGGGAGAGGAGCCTGGGGAGCACAGTAGGGTAGTGGGGGCTGCCGGAGCTTGGGTGGGTGTTGGAGCTGCCGGGCTCAGTGTCCCCTCACCGCTGCAGGAAGCTGTACTGGACGGACGGGGACAACATCAGTGTGGCCAACATGGACGGCAGCAACCGCACTCTGCTCTTCACCAACCAGAAAGGGCCTGTTGGTACGGACCCTGCTGTCTCCCTCACTCCTACCCCACCTCGCTGTGCCCTCGCTGGCCCTAAAAGGCCTGCAGCCCGACTCTGGCTGCCCTGCTGGTCCCTGCGTCGCCGCCTGGAGGCTGACGGTCCCTTGTTTTCCAGGCCTGGCCATTGACTACCCGGAGAGCAAACTGTACTGGATCAGCTCTGGCAACGGCACCATCAACAGATGCGACCTGGACGGCAGCAACCTGGAGGTGATCGAGTCCGTGAAGGGTCAGCTGAGCAAGGCGACCGCCTTGGCCATCATGGGTGAGAGCTGGGAAGGGGTGGAGGCCGTTCCTGAAGCCCTTTCCCTTTCTCTTGCTCCTGCCCAAGTGCATTGGAGGGGATGATCTCCGCTACAGGCTGAGCTCAGACCCTTCTTCCAGGCCATAGCGTGTGAATCTTTTTGGAACCAGAGCTCTGTGTTGTTGGGATGGGAAGGGATGGGGAAAACTGCTGCCTGCAGTGTGCCCGGGGGGCCAAGAAGGCCAAGGGCATCTGGGCTTGGAGCAGACCCGGTGTGGCCAGCAGGGCCAGGGAGGCTCTTCTCCCTCTGGACTCGGCCCTGGGGAGACCAAACCTTGAATCCTGGGGTCAGTTGTGAGCCCCTCAGCACAAGAAGGATGTTGAGGCTGTGGAGCGAGTGCAGAGAGGATGATCCGATGGGTCTTTTCTGACCTGGTGATTCTCTGATTCTATGTTCCTGCCTTTTCCTCGCAGGCGACAAGCTGTGGTGGGCTGACCAGGCCTCCGAGAGGATGGGCACCTGCAACAAGAAGGACGGGACGGAGGTCAAGGTGCTGCGCAACAGCACCACACTGGTGATGCACATGAAGGTGTATGACGAGAGCATCCAGCAAGGTGAGCGTGTGGCTCCCAGGGCAGCGGCTCCTCCACTCCACGAGGATGCCAGAGGGGGATGGAGCTTGGCATAGGGTGACCCTGCAGCCAACACCGCCCCTTCTTGCTGCCCCAAGCCTGCCCCTTGCCCTCCTGCAAGGTCCCTGTCACCTGGTGCGGAACCTCCACGTCCTGTGTGGCTGCTTGAGCAGTGCTGGAGGCTGCGCCAGCCTCTCCCGGGGGACAGGACGAGAGGGAATGGCCTCAAGCTCCACCAGGGGAGATTTAGGCTGGAGATTAGGAGGAAGTTTTTCACACAGAGGGTCATTGGGCACTGGAATAGGCTGCCCAGGGAGGGGGTTGATTCCCCTTCCCTGGAGGTGTTTAAGGGACGGGTGGATGAGGTCCTGAGGGACTTGGTTTAGCGTTTGATAGGAATGGTTGGACTAGAAGATCCGATGGGTCTCTTCCAACCTGGTTGTTCTATGATTCTATGATTCTCTGCCCGGGTCCCCGGCTGCCCCTCACCTTGGCTTCTCTCCACGGCAGCTGGAACCAACCCCTGCAGCCTCAACAACGGCGACTGCTCTCAGCTCTGCCTCCCAACCTCCGAGACCTCCCGCTCCTGCATGTGCACCGCAGGCTACAGCCTCAAGAGTGGGCAGCAGTCGTGCGAAGGTGAGTGTGCCTGTCCTTGTCCCCTCAGCCCAACTCCCCTCTTGGAGCAGAGAGATCCCGCGGCGGCGCCTGCTGCGGCTCTGCCGGTGCCGCACGGGGCTGCGTGTGCTGGGGCAGCTGGTAGCTTCTTGCTCCAATGGTGGTTCTGGTGGTGGCTCTGGTTGTTTGCAGGCTCTTCCCAACTGCTCCCTTCCTCCCAGTGCTGTGGAGGGGATACTGGGGGCCCTGGGGAGGGGGCTGTGGGCTCAGGATGCAGCGAGACACAGGCCTGGGCTGTGGGCTGAGGAGCTGGCAGGAGCGTGTGTGGCACAGGGGCACGGCCTGGGCACCGAGGAGCTGCCTGGGCACTGAGGGCTCTGGGTTTAGCGAGAGGAGAGGTGAACGTGAGCCAGCAGTGTGCCCAGGGGGCCAAGAAGGCCAAGGGCATCCTGGCTTAGGATCAGAAATGGTGTGACCAGCAGGGCCAGGGAGGTGATTCTCCCTCTGGACTCAGCACTGGGGAGGCTGCTCCTTGAATCCTGTGTTGAGTTCTGGGCCCCTCAGCACAAGAAGGATGTTGAGGCTCTGGAGAGAGTCCAGAGAAGAGCGACGAGGCTGGTGAAGGGGCTGGAGAACAGACCCTATGAGGAGCGGCTGAGAGAGCTGGGGGGGTTTATCCTGGAGAAGAGGAGGCTGAGAGGAGACCTCATTACTCTCTACAACTACCTGAAAGGAGGTTGTAGAGAGGAGGGAGCTGGGCCCTTCTCCCAAGGGACAGAGGATGAGAGGGAATGGCCTCAAGCTCCACCAGGGGAGATTTAGGCTGGAGATTAGGAGGAAGTTTTTCACACAGAGGGTCATTGGGCATTGGAACAGGCTGCCCAGGGAGGTGGTTGATTCCCCTTCCCTGGAGGTGTTTAAGGGACGGGTGGATGAGGTGCTGAGGGACTTGGTTTAGTGTTTGATAGGAATGGTTGGACTAGAAGATCCGATGGGTCCCTTCCAACCTGGTTGTTCTATGATTCTATGAAAGCGATGCTGTTGGCTGCAGGTTTGAGTCACGGACTCGCTGCCATCACTGGGAAGGAGGCTGATCTGCCTGCAGATCCCCAGCGTCTGCCTCCTTCGCCACCGTCTCCCTTGGGAGGGAAGAGCGCTCCCACTCCTCGCTCGCTGCCAGGGCCTCTCAAAGGCTGTTTGTGTGCAAAATGTTCTTGGTGTTTTTGGGAGAGGGTTGGCAGGGCTGCTGCACCATCTGGGTCAGGGCAGGGACTGAATAACAAGCGCTGCCCTGACCCAGATGCGGCGCAGAGCCCTTGCCAGGGCTCAGAGGCGGAGGTGGCTTTGGAAAGAGGCCTCGCTCATGCCTCCCCCGTGTCCCTTTGTGGGTCAGGACCTTGAACAGGCTGCTCCAGGGCTGGCGGCCTCCAGGGTGGTCCAGGCAGGGCCCACTGGAACAGAGAGCCAGGCAGGGAAGGGCTTTGTGGCTGTTCTCTGAGTTTCTATCCCGTCATCAGAAACCTCGTTTGACTATTTGCTCAGTTTACTCTTCCCTGTCCCATTTCCACAAGGTTTTCCATTCCTTCTCCTGCCCCATGCGGCACAGACCTTATGAGGAGCGGCTGAGAGAGCTGGGGGGGTTTCTCCTGGAGAAGAGGAGGCTGAGGGGAGACCCCATTGCTCTCTGCAACTCCCTGAGAGGAGGTTGTGGAGAGGAGGGAGCTGGGCTCTCCTCCCAAGGGACAGGACGAGAGGGAATGGCCTCAAGCCTCTTCCGACCTGGTGGTTCTGTGATACTATGGATGAAACCCATCCCACGCCCATGACAGAGGAGATTTTTCCTCCTCGTGTTCATCCTGCTTTTCCCATCTCGCGTGGGGACCCAAGTGAAGCAGGCACCTCCCTCCCTCCCTCGCTCTGCGAGCAGCCGCGATGCTGCGGAGCTCGCAAGATGCCCCACGCGCCTCACGCTGCCTGTGGAAACACGTCACCCTGCGACTGCAGCGCCGTGGGCAGCATCCGTCGCTCGGTGTCCGGCAGCGCTGCCTCCCTCGCCGCCTCCCTGGCTGCCTGCGGAGCTGCTGCTCGCGCTGCCAGCCCACGGCTCACATGCGTCAACCTTGAAGTCAGCGAGAGGTGGGCGTGGGGGCTGCCGGCGCAGGGGATGCTTCAGGCAGCCTCACAGCCTGACAGCAAATCCAACCAATGTGGTTCAACTCTGCTCTTCCCATCGTTCTGCTGTCCTGGGCCTGACACTTACGGTGCTGCTACCGTGGGTCCAGCCCTCCCAGGGCCCTGAGTCCCAGGATCCTGAGTCATTGGGCAGTGTCAGAGGGGGGTCAGGGGGTTGAGTCCCCTTCCCTGGAGGGTTTAAGGGACGTGTGGATGAGGTGCTGAGGGACATGGGTTAGTGATTGATGGAAACGGTTGGACTCGATGTTCCTGTGAGTCTCTTCCAAGCTGCTGATTCTCTGAGTCCATGAGTGTTCTCTGCATCTGTGTCACAGGTGTTGGCTCCTTCCTCCTGTATTCAGTCCACGAGGGGATTCGTGGCATTCCCCTAGACCCCAACGACAAGTCGGATGCTCTCGTGCCTGTGTCAGGGACCTCCCTGGCTGTGGGGATCGACTTCCACGCAGGTAACGCAGGGACCGGGAGTGGGACAGCAGGGCTGGAGGGTCTGGGGAGGGCGAACAGGAGAGGGACCCTCACCAGCTCCTCCTCTGCCCTGAACCGTCTGCCCTCAGCAGCTCTGAGTGGGAAAGGGTTTCGGGGACATGGATTGTGGAGTGCAGCTCGGCCTGGGTCTGTACCTCCCTTGAGGTGACCCAGAAGTGGTCCCTGACCCCCCACTCTCCTGTCCGGCCCCTCAGAGAACGACACCATTTACTGGGTGGACATGGGTCTGAGCACCATCAGCCGAGCCAAGCGGGACCAGACGTGGCGAGAGGATGTGGTCACCAACGGCATCGGCCGCGTGGAGGGCATCGCTGTGGACTGGATCGCCGGTGAGATGAGGCTTGGGAGCAGGGAGGAGCCGATGGGCGGTCGAGGAGCAGGGTTCATGCAGGTGTTGACTCTCCCCTCTATGCAGGAAACATCTACTGGACAGACCAGGGCTTTGACGTCATCGAAGTGGCCAGGCTCAACGGGTCCTTCCGCTACGTGGTCATCTCGCAGGGGCTGGACAAGCCACGGGCCATCACGGTCCATCCAGAGAAGGGGTGAGATCCATCACATCCATCATAGGTCATCAGGAGTGAGTCCAGAGAAGAGCAACGAGGCTGGTGAAAGGGCTGGAGAACAGGCCTTATGGGGAGCGGCTGAGAGAGCTGGGGGGGTTTATCCTGGAGAAGAGGAGGCTGAGAGGAGACCTCATTACTCTCTCCAACTACCTGAAAGGAGGTTGTGGAGAGGAGGGAGCTGGGCTCTTCTCCCAAGGGACAGGGGACAGGACGAGAGGGAATGGCCTCAAGCTCCACCAGGGGAGATTTAGGCTGGAGATTAGGAGGAAGTTCTTCACAGAAAGGGTCATTGGGCATTGGAATAGGCTGCCCAGGGAGGGGGTTGATTCCCCTTCCCTGGAGGTGTTTAAGGGACGGGTGGATGAGGTGCTGAGGGACATGGGTTAGTGTTTGATGGGAATGGTTGGACTCGCTGATCCGATGGGTCTCTTCCAACCTGGTTGTTCTACGATTCTATGATTCTATGGTCAATGAGGTCTCCCCTCCAAGCAGAACCTCCCCAGATCAGCTGCAGCTTTGGACGGAGTCACAGGGAAAGCTGTTTGGATCTGGGGAGGGATGGAGAAGGGCACCTCAGGGGCCTGCCGTGCGCTGCTCCATTCCCCAGCTGCAGCCTGGCCTGCAAGCACGTGGCATCCAGGAGATCCACCAGAGGGTGGTTTGAGGCCCTGGTGGGCAGGGGTGAGGAGGGCGAGGTGGCCAAAAGGCTCAAGGAGGCTGCCCTGTGGTCGCATCCCTGCAGGTACCTGTTCTGGACGGAGTGGGGGCAGTACCCTCGCATCGAACGGTCGCGTCTGGATGGGACGGAGCGGATGGTGCTGGTGAACGTCAGCATCAGTTGGCCCAACGGGATCTCTGTTGACTATGAGGTACAACCATGAGCTGGGAGCGCAGTGCTGTCCTAGGAACCGGGGGGGAGGCCTCTGAGGACGCGGCTGCCGTCTCCAGGGAGAGTTGCCCAGGGGCTTCTGAACTTTGGGACCTGTAGTAGGAGGTGCGGAAGGTGCCTTAGTGCCACCTCGGTGTGTTGCTGACTGGTTTGCTCTCCCATCGCCTCAGGATGGGAAGCTTTACTGGTGTGATGCCCGGACAGACAAGATTGAACGAATTGACTTGGAGACAGGCGAAAACCGAGAGGTCGTCCTGTCCAGCAACAACATGGACATGTTCTCAGTGTCGGTCTTCGAGGAGTACATTTACTGGAGTGACAGGTACAGTGGCCGAGAGGTCTGGGGGTGCCCTGGGGGCCGGGAGCTGGTGCTGCGGTGAAGGTGGTGGAGCTGGTGCTGCGGTGAAGGTGGTGGAGCTGGATCCTGTGCAGTGAGTTGCTGAGGGGGCTCCACATCAGTTGCTCGATGACTCTGTACTCAGCACTGGGGAGGCCGCTCCTTGAATCCTGTGTTCAGTCCTGGGCCCCTCAGCACAAGAAGGATGTTGAGGCTCTGGAGAGAGTCCAGAGAAGAGCAACGAAGCTGGTGAAGGGGCTGGAGAACAGGCCCTACGAGGAGCGGCTGAGAGAGCTGGGGGGGTTTATCCTGGAGAAGAGGAGGCTGAGAGGAGACCTCATTACTCTCTCCAACTCCCTGAAAGGAGGTTGTGGAGAGGAGGGAGCTGGGCTCTTCTCCCAAGGGACAGGGGACAGGATGAGAGGGAATGGCCTCAAGCTCCACCAGGGGAGATTTAGGCTGGAGATTAGGAGGAAGTTCTTCACACAGAGGGTCATTGGGCACTGGAACAGGCTGCCCAGGGAGGTGGTTGATTCCCCTTCCCTGGAGGTGTTTAAGGGACAGGTGGATGAGGTCTTGAGGGACTTGGTTTAGTGTTTGATAGGAATGGTTGGACTCGATGATCCGATGGGTCTCTTCCAACCTGCTTGTTCTATGACTCTATGATTCGATGACTCTGTTTTCTTAGGACTCACGCGAACGGCTCCATCAAAAGAGGCAACAAGGACAACGCCACCGAGTCGGTGTCCCTGCGGACAGGGATCGGTGTGCAGCTCAAGGACATCAAGGTCTTCAACCGGGCCAGGCAGAAAGGTGCGTCCAGGAGCGGGTGTGAGCTCTGCCGAGTGCCAGGAGCCGCCTGGCTGGGCTCCCCTAGCAGGCAGATGCGGGGAGGGGGATGGAGACAAATGAGCTGCTGTGTCCTCATCAAAGAACCTGCTGGTGCTGCAGGCTGAGCCCTTTTCTTAGAATCATAGAATCATAGAACAACCAGGTTGGAAGGGACCCATCGGATCTTCTAGTCCAACCATTCCTATCAAATTCTTCTCCCTCTTCCTCTGGGAGCAGAGCAGAAAGCAGCTGAGCAGGAGCATCCTCCTCCCCAGAGCTTGCCCAGTTCCTCGCACGATCCTTTTCCCTCCCCAGGCACCAACATCTGTGCCCAGAACAACGGGGGCTGCCAGCAGCTCTGCCTCTTCCGGGGCAGCGGGCAGCGGACGTGCGCCTGTGCCCACGGAATGTTGTCGGAGGACGGCGTGAGCTGCCGGGACTACGACGGTTACCTGTTGTATTCGGAACGCACCATCCTCAAGAGCATTCACCTGTCGGACGAGAACAACCTCAACGCGCCCATCAAGCCCTTCGAGGACGCGGAACACATGAAGAACGTCATCGCCTTGGCCTTCGACTACCGCTACGGCTCCAAGGGCAGCAACCGCATCTTCTACAGCGACATCCACTTCGGCAACATCCAGCAGATCAACGACGACGGCACAGGACGCAAAACCATCGTGGAGAGTGAGTGGCAACAGGGCTCCCTCTGCGTTCATCCACCCGCAGGCCCTTCTCTTCTTCCCCTGCAGCTCTTCTTCAACTCCCTCCTTCCTCCCCGAGGGCTTTGGGTCCTTTTCTCGGTTTAGCATCTTTGGGTCCTTTTCTCGGTTTAGCATCTTTGGGTCCTTTTCTCGGTTTGCATCTTTGGGTCCTTTTCTCGGTTTAGCATCTTTGGGTCCTTTTCTCGGTTTAGCATCTTTGGGTCCTTTTCTCGGTTTAGCATCTTTGGGTCCTTTTCTCGGTTTAGCATCTTTGGGTCCTTTTCTCGGTTTAGCATCTTTGGGTCCTTTTCTCGGTTTAGCATCTTTGGGTGTTTTCAAAGCGTTCCGAGCGGCAGCTGCTGAGGGTTGAGCCGCGGAACCTCTGTAGGAGATGCAGAGGACGCCAGTGTTAGGAGCGCAGAGCTCGTTCTGGCAGAGGTTGCGTATCACGAGGCTCTGGCTTGCACAGGGCTTTGCTTTGCTCCAGAAACCCGGCACTGCAGCAAACTTGAGCTTTGCTCTGTGTTTGCATTTGATTGCCAAGACGAACCCGTCGAGCCTGAGCTCTGCCTGGCCCTGGCCCCACCTCCAGCCCTGGATTTGCATTTCGTTGGTTGTAGGGGCTCCTCCAGCAGTTCAAAACCCTCGGCCTGTTGCTCTGTGTTGCTCCAGCTCCAGCAAGAGTTATAGATGCGCTCGCTAATGAGAGCTTTTACGTTTGGCACTGGGGAGAGCTGGAATCGCCGGGATCAGGAGAGCAGGGCCCATCTTTCATAGCTGCTTCATTAAGCCTTTTACTGTCTCTAACGAGGGAGGAAGGAAGTTCAAGTCCAAGTTCCTGGCCTGGTAGTGGGTGGGAAGGTCTCCCTGGTCAACCACCAATCTTCATCTTCTCACTTGGTGCTGCTGGGTCTCAGCTCTCCCCTGTCAGAGGGAGACCCTTTCCTTCCCAGCTCTGCTGCTGCAGGGACGGGGACCCCAGAGCGAGGGGAGGTGATGAGGACGCAAGCTTGAAGGCCAAGTTTGTGCCCTTGTTTCATTGGAGCGAACAGCTCTCAGGCTTCCCGATTAGAATCATCGAATCACCGGGTTGGATGAGACCCACCAGATCATGGAGTCCAACCGTTCCCACCAATCACTAACCCGTGTCCTTCAGCACCTCGTCCCTTAAACCCTCCAGGGACGGGGACTCAACCCCCTCCCTGGGCAGCCTCTGACACTGCCCAGTGACCCTTTCTGTGAAAAATGTTTTCCTAATGTCCATCCTGACCCTCCCCTGGTGGAGAGGAGCAGAGCTCTGTCCTGGAGGCTCTGGATTCTCCTGGGGTCACCCTCCAGCACCAGCCCAGCCCTGCTGAGTGCCCTCAGCCGCGTGGGCGCAGTGCAAGTGAGCAGCCAGAGCCCCTGAGAGGCTTTAGTCTGGATGTAATTCAACAGGATAAGTGCAGCTGCCAGAGAAGCGATGGCCGAGTGTCCCAGGCAGCTGTGCAGAGGGAGGGGAGCAGCCTCGCGGGAGCACAGGCTGGATGTGACCCCTGCTTGTTCCTCCCTTCCCGCAGACGTGGGCTCCGTGGAGGGGCTGGCCTATCACCGCGGCTGGGACACGCTCTACTGGACCAGCTACACCACCTCCACCATCACCCGCCACACCGTGGACCAGAGCCGCGTGGGGGCCTTCGAGAGGGAGACGGTGATCACCATGTCAGGGGACGACCACCCCCGAGCCTTTGTGCTGGACGAGTGCCAGAAGTGAGTGGCCCTCGGTGCTCCAGCCGGCCTCTCCGGGGCCAGCGTGGACGTCCCCCGAGGTGGACATCCCTCTGCTGAAGTGGAAGCAGAGAGAGATTATCGGACGCCAGGGAGGAGAGGCCCCCTGCACCCCACTCCCCACACGTCTTTTAGCCCAGACAGCAACCCCATCCCATCCTCTCCTCTGGCCAACTGGTTCCAACATCCCCACCTGCCTGTAGTAGTCTCACTCAGAGAATCACCGGGTTGGAAAAGACCCGCAGCGCTGAAGGGATGGGCTGAGCTAACACGTATGTGGAGTATGTGAAGCCTTTGCGTGTCTCTCCCCTTCCAGCCTGATGTTCTGGACCAACTGGAACGAGCAGCATCCCAGCATCATGCGCGCCACCCTCTCTGGTGCCAACGTCCTCATCATCATCGACCAGGACATCCGGACGCCCAACGGCTTGGCCATTGACCACAAGGCGGAGAAGATCTACTTCTCTGATGCCACACTCGACAAAATCGAACGCTGTGAATACGACGGCTCCCACCGCCACGTGAGTGCAGAGCTGCTCCCGGCACCAGGGATGGGTGAGGAGGGTGAGGCTAGTGGGTTGTCAGAGGAAAGCACAGCTGTTCTGGAGCTTGTTGGCCTTTCCCCACGACCGAGAGAATCGTAGAATCACCAGGTTGGAAAAGACCCGTCGGATCATGGAGTCCAACCATTCCCATCAATCACTAACCCATGTCCCTCAGCACCTCGTCCACCCGTCCCTTAAACCCTCCAGGGAAGGGGACTCAACCCCTCCCTGGGGCAGCCTCTGACACTGCCCAATGACCCTTTCCAGGAAAAGTTTTTTTCCTAATGTGCAGCCTAAAGACAGGTTGTGTTTGGAGGTCTGTGTCCCCCCTCATGCTGACGCTTGGCTGGTGTCTGGCAGGTGATCCTGAAGTCGGAGCCGGTGCACCCCTTCGGCCTGGCCGTCTACGGCGACTACATCTTCTGGACGGACTGGGTGCGCAGGGCCGTGCAACGAGCCAACAAGTACGTGGGCACCGACATGAAGCTGCTGCGCGTTGACATCCCCCAGCAGCCCATGGGCATCATCGCCGTGGCCAACGACACCGACAGCTGTAAGGACACCCCAGCACCCGCAGCCTTTTCTCGGCTGCCGCCTGCTCCCCTGCTCCTGCCGCCTCTCTCAGGTGGCTCAGGCAGGTCTCTTCCACCCCGTTTGCGGGTCAGGGAACGGGCAACCCATCCCACCGACCTTCTTGCCTTCTTATTGCCCTGTTAGGATGCTCATGCTAAGACCTGTCCATCCTCAGACTCTGTGTTAGTTGAAGAGGGAGAGAATTTGCTCCAGTTGAGCTCTTCCCCAGCAATTCTCCTTGCAAGATGTGGGGACCCTGGTTGCCCTCAGCCCCGTGCATCCCCCGTAGCCTCACTTGAAGACCTTGGGGAGAAATCGCTGTTTTTCCTCTCACCAGCAGGGAGGACAAGGGGAAGGGGCTGCTGGGACGGTCCCTGGAGTGAGCGCTCTCCGTCTCTCCTAGGTGAGCTGTCCCCGTGCAGGGTCAACAACGGCGGCTGCCAGGACCTCTGCCTGCCCACACCCAAAGGACACGTCAACTGCTCCTGCCGCGGAGAACGCGTCCTGCAGGAGGATTTCACCTGCAAAGGTGGAGGGGAGGTGGCAGTGGGGGCTGATGGGGTCGGGAAGGGAAGGAGGGGAAGCCGGTTTCATCCTGGCGGAGCTGACCTTCCCCACCCCCTCCCCAGCTCCCAATTCCACCTGCGACATGCATGAGTTCGAGTGCGGGAACGGCGACTGCATTGACTTCAGCCGCACCTGCGACGGCGTCGTCCACTGCAAGGACAAGTCAGATGAGAAGCAATCCTACTGCAGTAAGGTTCCTCCTCTTACTGCTTTGCTCAGACACACGCACCCTTCGGCAGGGGCAGGTGCCCTGCTCGAGCTCTCACCTCTGCTCAGCAAAGGGAACCAGGACTCTTGAGCGTCTGCTCGAGTCCCTCTTGTCATAGACTCATAGAATCATAGAATCACCAGGTTGGAAGAGACCCATCGGATCACGGAGTCCAACCATTCCCATCAGTCACTAACCCATGTCCCTCAGCACCGTGGGGGCTGCAGCATCCTCCCTCCAACACCAGCCCTTGCTCCTCAGCCGGGAGGGGGGGTCTCTGCTGGGCAAAGGCCAAACTTAACCCTGCGAAGTCACCCTCACAGCACGAGGGAGTCTCTTTCCTAATCCTTCCCTGTGTAGAATTATAGAATCATAGAACAACCAGGTTGGAAGAGACCCATCGGATCATCGAGTCCAACCATTCCTATCAAACACTAACCCAAGTCCCTCAAGACCTCCTCCACCCGTCCCTTAAACACCTCCGGGGAAGGTGTAGTTTCTTCCCCTGCGAAGGGTCCCTGAGGAGCTGATGCCCCCGGGGAGCCGTCCCCTCGCGCTCAGCCCCCTGGTCCTCCCTCGCAGGCAGCCGCAAGTGCAAGAAGGGTTACCTGCACTGCATGAACGGTCGCTGCGTCGCCAGCCGCTACTGGTGCAACGGGGTGGACGACTGCGGCGACAACTCGGACGAAGTGCCCTGCAACAGTAAGCAGGCTGCCTGGCTCTCGGCCAGCCCCTCGCTGGGCCGTAGTCAGCTGTCGGGGACAAGGACGGAGGCTTTGGGCGAGAGTTACCTTCAGCTTGACGGGATCAGAGCGGAGCCGAGGCTTAAAGGAGTCAAGGTCTAAGTCCTGCTTGTAGCGCGTGTGCCGCCCATCGCTTTGTAGAGCTCACTCTCTGACAGCTGCGAGGGTGATGTGAGCGCGGCCGTCAGCCTCCCGAGATCACTGCTTTGACACCCAGGAGGAACACGAGGCGATGGTGACGTGCACTGTCGCTGCTCCTCGTGGCTCCTGAGCAAAGGGCACCCGAGCAGCCCCAAGGGCGGCGTCTCCTCAGAGCTGTGGGGCTGCAGCAGCCTGTCTGCTTGGTTCAAAATGGATAGGGAAGGGCAGGAGCAACCCTGAGCTTGTCCAGACCTGCTAGCGACAGGCCAGCTCGGGAGATGAGCTCAGGCTGCCAAGGAGAGTGTGTGAGCTGGGGGAGCCCTGGGTCTGTCGGACATCGGAGCTGGGAGTGCGGGATCTGGGGGAGCCCTGGGTCTGTCGGACATCGGAGCTGGGAGTGCGGGATCTGGGGGAGCCCTGGGTCTGTCGGACATCGGAGCTGGGAATGCGGGATCTGGGGGAGCCCTGGGTCTGTCAGACATCGGAGCTGGGAGTGCGGGATCTGGGGGAGCCCTGGGTCTCTGTCAGACATCGGAGCTGGGAGTGTGGGATCTGGGGGAGCCCTGGGTCTCTGTCGGTTGTTGGAGCTGGGAGTGTGGGATCTGGGGGAGCCCTGGGTCTGTCGGACATCGGAGCTGGGAGTGTGGGATCTGGGGGAGCCCTGGGTCTGTCGGACATCGGAGCTGGGAGTGCGGGATCTGGGGGAGCCCTGGGTCTCTGTTGGACATTGGAGCTGGGAGTGTGGGATCTGGGGGAGCCCTGGGTCTGTCGGACATCGGAGCTGGGAGTGTGGGATCTGGGGGAGCCCTGGGTCTCTGTCAGACATCGGAGCTGGGAGTGCGGGATCTGGGGGAGCCCTGGGTCTGTCAGACATCGGAGCTGGGAGTGCGGGATCTGGGGGAGCCCTGGGTCTCTGTCGGTTGTCGGAGCTGGGAGTGCGGGATCTGGGGGAGCCCTGGGTCTGTCAGACATCGGAGCTGGGAGTGCAGGATCTGTGCCAGACAGGGAGGGGCTGTGGGCTCTGGGGTTGCTGTACCTACTGGGTCCCACATTCCAATCTCAGCCGCTCTGGGGGCTTCCCCCTTGCAGAAACCAGCTGTGCCGCTACCGAGTTTCGCTGCCGAGATGGGAGCTGCATTGGCAATTCGAGTCGCTGCAACCAGTTCATCGACTGTGAGGATGCTTCGGATGAAATGAACTGCAGTGAGTGCCCCAGCTTCTGGTTCATAGAATCATAGAACAAGCAGGTTGGAAGGGACCCATCGGATCCTCTAGTCCAACCATTCCTATCAAACACTAAAGCATGTCCCTCAGGAGCGCTGGACACGATCACAGCAGCTCAGGGCACGTAGAATCATAGAATCTCTGGGTTGGAAAAGACCCTCTGGATCCTCGAGTCCAACCGTTGCTGTCAATGTGGTGCCGAATCCGCTCGGTGCCGCTCTGGGGAGGGAAGGGCTGTGCTGCTGGTGAGCAGCACCCGTCACCTGCAGCTCCTGCCGTGGTTCTTTGCAGCCGCCACGGACTGCAGCAGCTATTTCAAGCTGGGGGTGAAGGGCACCACCTTCCAGAAGTGCGAACACACCTCTCTGTGCTACGCTCCCAGCTGGGTGTGCGACGGGGCCAACGACTGCGGAGACTACTCAGACGAGCGCAACTGCCCGGGTGAGAGCAGGGAGGGGAAAGGGCCTTCAGGCTGGGAGAGCTGGGACGTGGTGCTGACCCTCTGGGTGCTCCCTTTTGGGGTCTGGCTGGGCGGTAGGTGCTTTGTTTGCGCACTGGGAGGTTGTCCTTTAGCTGCACAGCTCCTGCATGGAGGGTGCCGGTCGCTGTGGGATCACAGAGGCCTTTTGGGGAGGATTGTTTGGAATCAGGCAGTTCTGGGTTGGGAGGAGGCACGACATCTCCACGCCACCACCCTTACTGATGTCCCCATCTGAACCTAGGTGGGAGGAAACCCAAGTGTCCGGCCAATTACTTCGCCTGCCCCAGCGGGAGGTGCATCCCCATGACTTGGACCTGCGACAAAGAGGACGACTGCGAGAACGGAGAAGATGAGACGCACTGCAGTGAGCGGCAGGGTGGGGAGAGCAAGGGACTCTGGGGCAATAGCAGGGGGAGCAGGCGTTGCTGGAAGGGGGGGCAGGACCCTCTCCTCTCTCTCTGACATCCCTTTGCCCAGGAGCACACTCCGGATTCTTCCCCGTCTGTGGTCTCACTCCACAAGCTCAGGCTGTTAACTGTGGCCTTTGTTTGCTCAACACATGAATGAGCGTCTGTGGTCATTGTGGAACTGGCCTGTTACAGAATCAGGGGATCATTAGGTTGGAAAAGACCCGTAGGATCACCGAGTCCAACCATTGCCGTCAATCACTAAACTAGGCCCCTCAGCACCTCATCCACTCATCCTTTAAACCCCTCCAGGGGAGGTGACTCAACCCCCTCCCTGGGCAGTTCCAGTGCCCACTGACCCTTTCCACAGTTCCCTTCAGTTATGTTTTCAGTTCCAACCTCCCTTAGCAAAGTCCAAACAGAACTCAGGAACCTCCCCAGCTCCAGAGCAGGGAATCCCACAGCCCTACAGCTGCCTCACCCCTCAGCTTGGCCTGTGGGCTCTGCCAGGCTTGGGAGAGCAGGAGCCCCACAGCAGCCTGATCTGCAGCCCTGTGCTCTGTGTCCTTCCGCTAACCCCTCGTCTCCTCCCCCAGACAAGTTCTGCTACCCCATGCAGTTTGAGTGCAACAACCATCGCTGCATCTCCAAGCTCTGGGTGTGTGACGGGGCAGACGACTGCGGGGACGGCTCCGACGAGGACAGCCGCTGCCGTGAGTCTTCTCCAGCCCCTGCTCTCACCTCTCCCAGTCTCTCCCTGCGCTGCTGCTCCATCTCATAGAATCATAGAACAACCAGGTTGGAAGAGACCCATCGGATCTTCTAGTCCAACCATTCCTATCAAACACTAACCCATGTCCCTCAGGACCTCATCCACCCGTCCCTTAAACACCTCCAGGGAAGGGGAATCAACCCCCTCCCTGGGCAGCCTATTCCAATGACCCTTTCTGTGAAGAACTTCCTCCTAATCTCCAGCCTAAATCTCCCCTGGTGGAGCTTGAGGCCATTCCCTCTCGTCCTGTCCCCTGTCACTTGGGAGAAGAGCCCAGCTCCCTCCTCTCCACAACCTCCTCTCAGGGAGTTGTAGAGAGTAATGAGGTCTCCTCTCAGCCTCCTCTTCTCCAGGATAAACCCCCCCAGCTCTCTCAGCCGCTCCTCATAGGACCTCTTCTCCAGCCCCTTCACCAGCTTCGTTGCTCTTCTCTGGACTTGCTCCAGAGCCTCAACATCCTCAACATTCAGCCTCAACATCTCCGTGTATTCCTGCCCATCCCTTCTCCCACCTTTGCTTTCCTGTCTTGTGATCCTCACTGCTCTCCTGGCTCCTGCATCTTGAAGCTCCCCTGAGCTGTGGAGGTGCTGGGAATAACTGGTCGCCTTCCTTCTTCTCCCTTGCCCAGAGCTAACCACCTGCAGCACGGGATCCTTCCAGTGCCCGGGCACCTACGTGTGTGTGCCCAAGCGCTGGCTCTGTGACGGAGACAAGGACTGTGCGGATGGGATTGACGAGAGCGTCGTTGCCGGCTGCGGTGAGTCCCCCCAGGGAGCTGCGTGTGGGGTAGAGCCCAGGGCTGGAGAGGAGAGGAGAGGAGAGGAGCACAGGCAGAGCTGTCTGGGGGGCTGGTCACATTGCTCGAGGTGACTGCAGACGGGATCCCTCGTCCTGGCCACTTTGGGATCCCTCATCTTGGCCACACTGGGATCTCTCATCCTGGCCCCTTCCCTGCTAGGCTTGTCCCAGCAGACCTGGACGTGAGGTCATTGGGTGCTTTTCCCTGACTGTGAGAAGGAGCCCTGTCCCATGGAGCGATAGCCAAGGGCACCACGGACCTGGCTGCTGTTTGCAGCCGCAGGACAAGGCTCAGTCGGGAGGCAAAGGAGTGGGAATCCCTGCTCCCACTGGGCTGTGCCTCAGCTTTTGTCCCGAGTCCCGTGGGATGAAGGGCTCGGGGGGCAGGCAGGAGAGCGCAGGGAGTGGTGGGAGCTGACAGCGTTGCCTCCTTGCAGTGTACAACAACACGTGTGACGAGCGCGAGTTCATGTGTGGAAACCGCCAGTGCATTCCCAAGCACTTTGTCTGTGACCACGATGACGACTGCGGCGACGGCTCCGACGAGTCCCTGGAGTGTGGTAGGTGCCCTGGCGACTGGAGAGGCCCAGCCTGCGGTGCCCCCGTTGCTCCGGGCTGGCTCGGGGAGGTCGGCTGCACCGTCTGAGCCGCTCGCCCTCCCGCAGAATACCCGACCTGCGGCCCCAACGAGTTCCGCTGCGCCAACGGCCGCTGCCTCAGCAACAGGCAGTGGGAGTGCGACGGCGAGTTCGACTGCCACGACCACTCGGATGAGGCACCCAAGAACCCACGCTGCACCAACCCAGGTACCGGCAAGGGTCACGGCTGGGGAGCGGGGCCACCGGCTGCCTCGTGCTGACCACTGTCGCCTCCTCTCCATTGTTTAGCCTGGAGAAGAGGAGGCTGAGAGGAGACCTCATTACTCTCTACAACTACCTGAAGGGAGGTTGGAGAGAGGAGGGAGCTGGGCTCTTCTCCCAAGGGACAGGACGAGAGAGAATGGCCTCAAGCTCCACCAGGGGAGATTTAGGCTAGAGATTAGGAGGAAGTTTTTCCCAGAAAGGGTCATTGGGCATTGGAATAGGCTGCCCAGGGAGGTGGTTGATTCCCCTTCCCTGGAGGTGTTTAAGGGACGGGTGGATGAGGTCTGGAGGGACTTGGTTTAGTGTTTGCTAGGAATGGTTGGACTAGAAGATGCGATGGGTCCCTTCCAACCTGGTTGTTCTATGGTTCTATGGTCTGCTGCAGAGAACAAGTGCAACGACTCCTTCTTCCTCTGCAAGAACGGGAAGTGCATCCCTGAGGCTCTGCTCTGCGACAACAACAACGACTGCATGGACGGCTCCGATGAGCTCAACTGCTTCATCAACGAGTGCCTCAATAAGAAGATGAGCGGCTGTTCCCAGGAGTGTGAGGACCTCAAGATCGGATACAAGGTGGGTCTTTTCCAGCCTGGTTAGTCTGTGATTCTGCGATTCTTGCATCTACAAGCTGTCTGTGCCTGAGCCTGCTTGTCCCCTGGTGCTGCCTGTCCCTGTCCCAGCCCTGTGGTTTCTCTAACGCTCCGGGTTGCCTCCTGCAGTGTCGATGCCGTCCCGGGTTCCGGCTGAAGGACGACGGGAAGACGTGCATTGACATCGACGAGTGCTCCACCACCTACCCCTGCAGCCAGAAGTGCATCAACACCCTGGGGAGCTACAAGTGCCTGTGCATAGAGGGCTACAAGCTCAAACCTGACAACCCCACCAGCTGTAAAGCTGTCACGGGTGAGAGCCGAGGATGCTCTCGTGGCGCCTGCCGGATGCTGTTAGTGTGGCAGTTGCTCACGGTGCTCCACAGGGTAGCTGCATCTGGCCTCCTCTCCCAAGGGACAGGGGACGGGACGAGAGGGAAATGGCCTCAAGCTCCACCAGGGGAGGTTCAGGCTGAACATTAGGAGAAAAATTTCACAGAAAGGGTCATTGATCACTGTCAGAGGATCCCAGCAGTGCTCCCCTGACACATCTCGTTCTTTCCCTGAGCAGATGAAGAGCCCTTCCTCATCTTTGCCAACCGGTACTACCTGAGGAAACTCAACCTGGATGGCTCCAACTACACGCTGCTCAAGCAGGTACAGGGAGAACTGGGAGCAGGAGGAGGCTCCAGCTGCACGGGGCTGGGCCTGTGGGGTTGGGGAGAGGCAGGAGACCTGCCAGCCTGGGAGGTCAGGCTCCTGCCTTCCCAGACCTGTATTAGGCAGGGGCTGTGCAGCAGTTGTCTGTAAGTGCTGTTAACTTTTCTGCTGCAGGGACCAGGGGGTGAGGCTGGAGTCTCACTGGTCTTTGTAAAGCCCCCGTTGACCCTGTGCGGGTGAGGCTGTATCAACACTTCTGCCTCCCTCCCCAGGGGCTGAACAACGCGGTGGCTCTGGATTTTGACTATCGGGAGCAGATGATCTACTGGACAGATGTCACCACACAGGGCAGCATGATCCGCCGCATGCACATCAACGGCAGCAACGTTCAGGTGGGGATGGAGGCAGCCACGGGGGTGTCCCCGGGCTGGGCAGCTTGGTCCTCATAGAATCATAGAACAACCAGGTTGGAAGGGACCCATCGCATCTTCTAGTCCAACCATTCCTATCAAACACTAAACCAAATCCCTCAAGACCTCATCCACCCGTCCCTTAAACACCTCCAGGGAAGGGGAATCAACCCCCTCCCTGGGCAGCCTATTCCAATGCCCAATGACCCTCTGTGTGAAGAACTTCCTCCTAATCTCCAGCCTAAATCTCCCCTGGTGGAGCTTGAGGCCATTCCCTCTCGTCCTGTCCCTTGGGAGAAGAGCCCAGCTCCCTCCTCTCCACAACCTCCTTTCAGGGAGTTGGAAAGAGTAATGAGGTCTCCTCTCAGCCTCCTCTTCTCCAGCCCTAACATCTCTCTTTTCTCCCAACAGGTTCTCCACCGCACTGGCCTCAGCAACCCCGATGGGCTGGCAGTGGACTGGGTGGGAGGCAACCTGTACTGGTGCGACAAAGGCCGCGACACCATCGAAGTGTCAAAGCTCAACGGTGCCTACCGCACCGTGCTGGTCAACTCAGGCCTGCGTGAGCCCCGGGCGCTGGTCGTGGATGTGCAGAACGGGTGAGAGCCTGGGAAGGGCCTGGTGGCCCTGCTGCTGTCATAGAATCATAGAACAACCAGGTTGGAAGAGACCCATTGGATCTTCTAGTCCAACCATTCCTATCAAACACTAAACCAAGTCCCTCAGGACCTCATCTACCTGTCCCTTAAACACCTCCAGGGAAGGGGAATCAACCCCCTCCCTGGGCAGCCTATTCCAATGCCCAATGACCCTTTGTGTGAAAAACTTCCTCCTAATCTCCAGCCTAAATCTCCCCTGGTGGAGCTTGAGGCCATTCCCTCTCGTCCTGTCCCCTGTCCCTTGGGAGAAGAGCCCAGCTCCCTCCTCTCTACAACCTCCTTTCAGGGAGTAGGAGAGAGTAATGAGGTCTCCTCTCAGCCTCCTCTTCTCCAGGATAGACCCCCCCAGCTCTCTCAGCCGCTCCTCATAGGGCCTGTTCTCCAGCCCCTTCACCAGCTTCGTTGCTCTTCTCTGGACTCGCTCCAGAGCCTCAACATCCTTCTTGTGCTGAGGAGCCCACAACTCAACACAGGATTCAAGGAGCGACCTCCCCAGTGCTGAGTCCAGAGGGAGAATCACCTCCCTGGCCCTGCTGGTCACACCATTTCTGATCCAAGCCAGGATGCCCTTGGCCTTCTTGGCCCCCTGGGCACACTGCTGGCTCATGGTCAGTCGGCTGTCGACCAACACCCCCAGGTCCCTCTCCTCCTGGCAGTTTTCCAGCCAGGCTTCTCCCAGTCTGGAGCTCTGCTCAGGGTTGTTGTGCCCCAAGTGTCGTCCTGGAGGCTGGACGATGGAATAAACCCTCCCTCTTTACCTCTGGGACACCTGGCTGTCCCCCCGCCCTGCACACACGTGTCTCGCACTCTTGGTTTAGCTACACGAGGAGCAGAGTGCGGCCCCTGCTGTGACCTCAGCCTCCCTCTGCTCTTCTGTTCCATCCCCAGTTACCTCTACTGGACGGACTGGGGGGACCACTCCCTGATCGGGAAGATCGGCATGGACGGGACCAACCGCAGCGTCATTGTTGACACCAAGATAACTTGGCCCAACGGCCTCACCCTCGACTACATCAACAGCCGCATCTACTGGGCTGACGCGCGGGAGGACTACATCGAGTTTGCCAGCCTGGATGGCTCCAACAGGCACACGGGTGAGAGCACTGCTGGGTCCCTTCGGGGTGGGGGCTTTGGATTGGTCATGGGAGTGGAAACCGAGGCTGCTGGGTCTGGGCTCCAGCTGCTTCCGATGAGAGGAAGAGCTTTGTTCCCTGGCTGAGATGGCCCTGGAGAGCGGCTGCGCCGTGGGATGGGAGGTGTGGGGCAGCCCCGTGCTGAGCCGCCTGCTCCCCCTTGCAGTGCTGAGCCAGGACATCCCCCACATCTTCGCGCTCACCCTCTTTGAGGATTACATCTACTGGACCGACTGGGAGACCAAGTCCATCAACCGAGCCCACAAGACGACGGGAGCCAACAAGACCCTGCTGATCAGCACGTTGCATCGGCCCATGGACATCCACATCTACCATCCCTACCGGCAGCCTGACGGTGAGTCCGAGGGCTTGGGATGCTCCTGGTTCTGTGGGCAAGAGGCTTGGGTTAGTGATTGGTGGGAATGGTTGGGCTCGATGAGCCTGTGGGTCTCTGGGAATGGTTGGGTTTGATGAGCCCATAGGTCTCTGGGAATGGTTGGGTTTGATGAGCCTGTGGGTCTCTGGGAATGGTTGGGTTTGATGAGCCTGTGGGTCTCTGGGAATGGTTGGGTTTGATGAGCCTGTAGGTCTCTGGGAATGGTTGGGTTTGATGAGCCTGTAGGTCTCTGGGAATGGTTGGGTTTGATGAGCCTGTAGGTCTCTGGGAATGGTTGGGTTTGATGAGCCTGTAGGTCTCTGGGAATGGTTGGGCTCGATGAGCCTGTGGGTCTCTGGGAATGGCTGGGTTTGATGAGCCCGTAGGTCTCTGGGAATGGTTGGGTTTGATGAGCCCATAGGTCTCTGGGAATGGTTGGGTTTGATGAGCCTGTAGGTCTCTGGGAATGGTTGGGTTTGATGAGCCTGTGGGTCTCTGGGAATGGTTGGGCTTGATGAGCCTGTGGGTCTCTGGGAATGGTTGGGTTTGATGAGCCCGTAGGTCTCTGGGAATGGTTGGGTTTGATGAGCCTGTGGGTCTCTGGGAATGGTTGGGTTTGATGAGCCTGTGGGTCTCTGGGAATGGTTGGGTTTGATGAGCCTGTGGGTCTCTGGGAATGGTTGGGTTTGATGAGCCTGTGGGTCTCTGGGAATGGTTGGGCTCGATGATCCCGTGGGCCTCTTCCAACCTGGTGATTCTATGAAAGGGACAGCAGGTTGGGCAGAGGGTGCGGGACGGGGTGGATGGTGAGAAGGGTTTCACAGCTTGGGGCTTGATGTGGTGCTCTGAGGGTCCCTCAGCTTGGTCTGACTCATGGTTGTCTCCCTCCTCTCCCCAGTTCCCAACCATCCCTGCAAGACCAACAACGGCGGCTGCAGCAACCTCTGCCTCCTGTCGCCGGGCGGGGGCCACAAATGCGCTTGTCCCACCAACTTCTACTTGGGCAACGATGGCAAAACCTGTGTCTCCAACTGCACGGCCAGCCAGGTAAGAGCCTGCCTAGCCCTGCCTGCATCTGCCTGCGTGGACATCCCACCCTCCGCGAGAGGAGCCTGTGCTCGTGTGCGTGTCCCTCCTGCTGCGGTGTCCCCAGGTCCCAGCTCCTCCACGTTGCTGGTGCCCACACCGCGTGTCTGGGTAGTGCAGGCTCTGCTGTCTCCGGACATGGGCAACTCCTGGAGCACTTCCCAGCCCACACCAACTGCCACCAGTTGGTCACTGGGCAGCGTCAGAGGCCGCCCAGGGAGGGGGTTGAGTCCCCTTCCCTGGAGGGGTTTAAGGGACGGGTGGACGAGGTGCTGAGGGACATGGGTTAGTGACTGGTGGGAATGGTTGGACTCGATGATCCGCTGGGTCTCTTCCAACCTGCTGATCCTGTGGTTCTGTGATTCTGTTGCAGTTTGTCTGCAAGAACGACAAGTGCATCCCTTTCTGGTGGAAGTGCGACACCGAGGACGACTGCGGGGACCGTTCGGACGAGCCGGAGGACTGCCGTGAGTGCCGAGTGGGGCTGACCGTGGCCCCTTGTGCACCCCAACCCTGCTGCGCGGCTCTTGCCAGCCCTGCAGCATCCTTGTGCCCTCCCAGAGCAAACCTTTCACTCTGTCTCGTCCCGTAGCTGAGTTCAAATGCCGACCAGGACAGTTCCAGTGCTCCACTGGCATCTGCACCAACCCAGCCTTCATCTGCGATGGAGACAACGACTGCCAGGACAACTCAGACGAAGCCAACTGTGGTAGGTTCTTCACCTCCCCTCACGACCCTCAAATCCCGTCTACATCGGCTTGTCAGCTCCTGACGGGGCTGCCTCCCTTGCCAGATATCCACGTCTGCCTGCCCAGCCAGTTCAAATGCACCAACACCAACCGCTGCATCCCTGGCATCTTCCGCTGCAACGGGCAGGACAACTGCGGTGACGGCGAGGACGAGAAGGATTGTCGTAAGTGGGCAGCTGTTAAGCCTGTTGGATGTGGGCATCGGCTGCGGTTAGGGGTGAGGAGTTCCGTGCTGGGTCAGATCCGTGTCTTTGAGCAGCAACTCCTCTGCAGGCTGCCTGCTGGGTGCTCCTGCCCTTGGACCTCCCCTCTGTGCACTGTCATCCTCCTGCCCCTGCAGACGCTTCAGTTTCCGAGTGGAAACGAAATCCCTAAATCCCTCAGAGCGACAAGCTCAATATTTGCTGTGGATTTGCCCTGAGCCTATTGCACAATATTTGCTGTGGATTTGCCCCGAGCCTATTGCCCTGAGCCTCTTGTGGCTTCTGTGGCTTCGTTTGATAGGAATGGTTGGACTAGAAGATCCGATGGGTCCCTTCCAACCTGGTTGTTCTATGATTCTGCCCTCTCTGCTGCTGCTCGAGGCTTCCGGGGCTCCCACAGGGCTCCCCTCCCCTCTCACACATGCAGTCACGGAGCACGACCAGACGGTTGTGAAGCTGGGAGCGTCTGTGGGGTGGGTTTGGGGGTTGTGAGGCCTGCCTGCCCACACCCTCTCCTGACTCTTCCTCTCCCTCCCGCAGCGGAGGTGACCTGTGCCCCCAACCAGTTCCAGTGTGCGATCACCAAGCGCTGCATCCCTCGCGTCTGGGTGTGTGACCGCGACAACGACTGCGTGGACGGCTCCGATGAACCTGCCAACTGCAGTAAGGAGCCTGCGCAGGGGCTGGGGGGGGACTGGCCACACCAAAACGGGAGCTCCCCCGCAGCCAGTCACCTCTGTGCCTTTGCCTGTGTCCCAGCTCAGTCCCTGCAGGCAGTGGGGGCTGGTGGGGGCTTTGCCTGGACGTGTCTCGCTGAGATACTCCTTCCTCTGACTTCTTCCTGGAGAACTGGAGATTTAGGCTGGAGATTAGGAGGAAGTTTTTCACGCAGAAAGGGTGATTGGGCATTGGAACAGGCTGCCCAGGGAGGGGGTTGATTCCCCTTCCCTGGGGGTGTTTAAGGGACGGGTAGACGAGGTCCTGAGGGACACGGGTTAGTGTTTGATAGGAATGGTTGGACTGGATGATCCGATGGGTCTCTTCCAACCTGGTTGTTCTATGATTCTATGATTCTAATTGCTTGGAAGGGGGGGACCTTCCCTGCCCTGTTCCAAGCAGGGATGCTGCAGTCGGCTCCGGTCAGCTCATCGGCCCCTGGGTCAGCTCATCGGCCCCTGGGTCAGCTCATCGGCCCCTGGGTCAGCTCATCGGCCCCATGGAGGAGGAGCTGTGCCTGGTCCATGCTAGACCCACCTCACAGCCTCCCCATATCTTTGTGGTGCTGTTCCTCCTCCCCAGCCCAGATGACGTGTGGTGTGGACGAATTCCGCTGCAAGGACTCGGGCAGGTGCATCCCGGCGCGCTGGAAATGCGACGGCGAAGACGACTGCGGCGACAGCTCCGACGAGCCCAAGGAGGAATGCGGTGAGCAGGGGCTGGGGAGACCTTGTGCTCCCACCTCTCCCAGGATCAGGCTGCCCTGGTGCTCTCCGTCCCTGCTGCACTACCTGTGGCCGCAGGAGGTTTTAGCTGCTCCTTTTTCAAGCCTCACGGGCCAGGCCGGGTGGAGGAGAGACAGGCGGAGAGCGGCACTGCTGTGCCCATCCCTGCCTGAGCGCGGAGCTGACGGTTGTCCCCGTCTTGTCCCTTCCAGACGAACGCACGTGCGAGCCCTACCAGTTCCGCTGCAAGAACAACCGCTGCGTGCCCGGCCGCTGGCAGTGCGACTACGACAACGACTGCGGGGACAACTCGGACGAGGAGAGCTGCAGTACGTGTCGCCTTCGAGGTGTTGCTGTCCTGGGAGCCGGTTGTGCAGGAATGAGGGGAGCAGCCCAGTCCCCTCTGCCTCCCGGTGCTCCCAGTTACGGTCGGGGAGCACCGAGCTGGTGGTGGCTGGGGAGCAGCCTTCTCCTCATGGACAGAACGTGCCTGACCCCGGGGCAGCTTTGGAACCGCTCGGCCTGGGAAGGTGGTGGGAACACGCAGGCTTTGGGAGGGAACTGTGGAAGCACCTGAACCCGGTTCACAAACCTGAACCTGGACCAAGTGGTCCCCAGAAGCTGTGGCAACGTTGGTGGCCTCGATGAGTTACCTCTTTGTTTAGCTGGGGCGGTACCAGCAGAGAACCATCACCATGATGGGGCTGAGACCATTCTTGGGGCTCTGGAGCCTGTTTCCATCCCTCTGGAGCCCGTCCCGGGCCCCTCTGTCTCCTCGCAGCTCTCTAGGGGGCAACTTTTTTTTTTTTTTTTTTTTCCCTTTTCTGTTGATTTCATGTTGTGTTTTTGAGTTTGTGCCATTTCACTTCATCTTATGTTTTTCTCCATTTTCACACTGTCGTTATGGGGCGCTCAGAGGTAGGTTCCTGCCAAAATCTTTTAATTCCATGTACAGTCTCTCTGAAATAAATGAAGACGAGAAATTCTAGGTGAGGGCAGAGGAGTCAGGACTGGACACCCCAGGCAGATGAGCATCACCAGGGTCTCCCTCCACTGGCACCGTGGCCAGGGAGGGGCCCACCCTGCTGCCTCCAGAACCAACGCCCGTGCATGGCTCATAGTTGGCTCCTAATCTGTCCCCAACTTGATCCTTTCCGCTCTGCCTGGATCCTTCCTCCCCCACTTTTCCCCTACAGTCCCATTGGCTTCTGCGCTGTGGCCGGAGAGGCCACCTGCCCCAACCCTGGGGGTCTCTCTGGGGCAACGGGGAGGGGAAGGGTCCCAGGAACCGTCCCGAATAGGAGGTTGTGCTGCGTGCACAGTGGTCTCAGCGCTGGCTGCACTGGTACCAGCCCGGCGGGTGCTTTGAGCTGCGAGCTGGAGTCTGTCCCTGTGCCCTGTGGGGTGGGGATGGCTCTGCCAGCCCTGCCTGAGGCACCACAGCCAGCGTGGGCGGCAGGGAGTGCTGGGGCTGCTGCTACCATGGGTGGAGAATGACTTGTAGGACCCAGAAGTGAGTCTGGACGGCCACAGAAACCCCCCCAGACCTGCATTTCCCTGCGGGGATGTGGGAGCCCTGGAGTGGGATGGGAAGGGGGCCGGGAGATGCCATCTCTGGCAGTTCCTCAGGCTCTGCTTGCAGCCCACCCTGTCCCCAGTGCCACTGGATGTGTGTCTGTGTCATCCTGTGTCCCCTGAGCTGCTGCCCTCGCAGCCTTCCCTGCTGCCCCCGCTCAAGGGGTCCCCCTCTGTTTTTGCAGAAAGGGTCATTGGGCCCTGGCAGAGGCTGCCCAGGGAGGGGGTTGAGTCACCTTCCCTGGGACGGGTGGACGAGGTGCTGAGGGACATGGGTTAGAGACTGATGGGAACGGTTGGACTCCGTGATCTGGTGATTCTCTTCCAACCTGGTGACTCTCTGATTGTCTGATTCGCTGTCCCCAGCCCCCCGACCCTGCTCGGAGAGCGAGTTCTCTTGCGCCAACGGCCGCTGCATCGCCGGCAGGTGGAAGTGCGATGGGGACCATGACTGTGCGGATGGCTCTGACGAGGTTCGCTACCAAGGCAGGAGCTCCCTGCAAGCATTTCTGTCCCGTCCTTGCGTGGCATGGGGACGCCTCCCACGCAGTCGGACTCTGCTGGGGTCGCCTGCCCCTGAGGAGAGGCTGGGAGGCCAAATGGCGGGTCCTGCACTTGGGGCACAACAACCCTGAGCAGAGCTCCAGACTGGGAGAAGTCTGGCTGGAAAACTGCCAGGAGGAGAGGGACCTGGGGGGGTTGGTCGACAGCGACTGCCCATGAGGCAGCAGTGTGCCCAGGGGGCCAAGAAGGCCAAGGGCATCCTGGCCTGGATCAGAAATGGTGTGAGCAGCAGGGCCAGGGAGGTGATTCTCCCTCTGGACTCAGCACTGGTGAGGCTGCTCCTTGAATCCTGTGTTGAGTTGTGGGCCCCTCAGCACAAGAAGGATGTTGAGGCTCTGGAGAGAGTCCAGAGAAGAGCAACGAGGCTGGTGAAGGGGCTGGAGAACAGGCCCTATGAGGAGCGGCTGAGAGAGCTGGGGGGGTTTATCCTGGAGAAGAGGAGGCTGAGAGGAGACCACATTACTCTCTACAACTACCTGAAAGGAGGTTGTGGAGAGGAGGGAGCTGGGCCCTTCTCCCAAGGGACAGGGGACAGGACGAGAGGGAATGGCCTCAAGCTCCACCAGGGGAGATTTAGGCTGGAGATTAGGAGGAAGTTTTTCACGGAAAGGGTCATTGGGCATTGGAATAGGCTGCCCAGGGAGGGGGTTGATTCCCCTTCCCTGGAGGTGTTTAAGGCACAGGTAGATGAGGTCTTGAGGGACTTGGTTTAGTGTTAGATAGGAATGGTTGGACTCGATGATCCGATGGGTCTCTTCCAACCTGGTTGTTCTATGATTCTATGAGCCTGGTGCTGGCTGTGATCACAGGACAGGAGGCTGCCACGGCCAGGGCTGTCCTTGCTGACCGCTGTCCCTTCCCCTGCAGAAAGACTGCACACCTCGCTGCGAGTTCGACCAGTTCCAGTGCAAGAACGGGCACTGCATCCCCATGCGCTGGCGCTGCGATGCCGATGCCGACTGCATGGATGGCACCGACGAGGAGAACTGCGGCACTGGGGGTAAGGACAGCACTCATGGTGCTCTTGGGGCTGAGAGAGCTGGGGGTGTTTATCCTGGAGAAGAGGAGGCTGAGGGGAGACCTCATTGCTCTCTGCAACTCCCTGAGAGGAGGTTGTGGAGAGGAGGGAGCTGGGCTCTTCTCCCAAGGGACGGGTGGACGAGGAGCTGAGGGACATGGGTTAGTGATTGGTGGGAACGGTTGGACTCCATGATCCGATGGGTCTTTTCCAACCTGGTGATTCCATGATTTCCCCCCCTGTGCCCTCGTGTGTCCCCGTTGTGGGTGGGAGCTCTCCTCGGCTGTGCCAGCCTCGCTCTGCCTGGCCCCGGGGTGTGCACAGACACGTGTGGGAGCCCTGTGGAGCCCCCAGCTATGCTGGAAATTGGATTTCCAGCCCCAGAACAGCGCCTTGGCAGCCAAGCAGCACCGGCTGACATGTCTCCTCCTGCCTCGCGCTGTTGCAGTTCGCACGTGTCCCCTGGACGAGTTCCAGTGCAACAACACACTGTGCAAGCCCCTGGCTTGGAAATGCGACGGGGAGGACGACTGTGGGGACAACTCGGACGAAAACCCTGAAGAGTGCTGTGAGTGACACGTTTCCTCTCTCTCAGCTCCTGCCAGGTCCCTGCCCTGAGCACTGGTGCATCGGGGAGGCCAACTTGGGCACCTCTGGGGCTACCGGGGTGGGGGCTGTGGGTACCTCTAGCAGCTCTGCGCATCCCCTAGAGCTGGATCCTCTTGGGGACGGCTGGTGGGGACGAGAGGTGGCTGTGGTTAGGAGAGAGCAGAGTGGCGGAGGTGCTGAGCTGGGCGTGGGGCTGGCTTGGTGCGGGGCTGAGTGGCCGTGGGGGTGGGTTAGAGGAGGGCTGACCCTCGTGGGGCTGGGCCGGCGACCGGGCGATTGTGTCTGCTTCAGTCTCTTTGCTTTAGTTTCCGGAGCCTGCTCACCCTCGTGGGACGAGCCTGCCCGGGCAGCGGGCAGAGGCTGAGCAGCGGCTGGGGACAAGCGTGACCGCCTGGCTCTGGCGTCTCCTTTCACCGTCACCGTTTGTTTCTGTTTGCTGGTGCAGTGAAATTCCAGTGTCCCCCCAACAGACCGTTCCGCTGCAAGAACGACCGGGTTTGTCTGTGGATCGGTCGACAGTGCGATGGCATCGACAACTGTGGAGACAACACGGATGAGAAGGACTGCGGTGAGTGGGGTCTCCTCGCAGAGCCCTGGGTTTAGCCCACCTGGTGGGGTTTGCTTTGCTCGGTCCTTCTTCCCAAAACCCAGCGATGTCCAGAGAAGAGCGACGAGGCTGGTGAAGGGGCTGGAGAACAGGCCCTATGAGGAGTGACTGAGAGAGCTGGGGGGGTTTATCCTGGAGAGGAGGAGGCTGAGAGGAGACCTCATTGCTCTCTACAACTACCTGAAAGGAGGTTGTGGAGAGGAGGGAGCTGGGCTCTTCTCCCAAGGGACAGGGGACAGGACGAGAGGGAATGGCCTCAAGCTCCACCAGGGGAGATTTAGGCTGGAGATTAGGAGGAAGTTTTCACACAGAGGGTGATTGGGCATTGGAATAGGCTGCCCAGGGAGGGGGTTGATTCCCCTTCCCTGGAGGTGTTTAAGGCACAGGTAGATGAGGTCTTGAGAGACTTGGTTTAGTGTTTGATAGGAATGGTTGGACTAGAAGATCCGATGGGTCTCTTCCAACCTGGTTGTTCTGTGATTCTATGACGGGCGCAGACATCCTGGGCCTCTGCCTGGTCCTTTCTTTTCCACCCACGGGTCTGGGTGCTTGGGGCTGCCGAGCGTCACAGCCCTTCCCTCTGCTCCCACAGAGTCACCTACGGCCAAGCCCAAGAGCTGCAGCCAAGACAAGAACGAGTTCCTGTGCAAGAACAAGAAGTGCATCAGCGCCAACCTCCGCTGCAACTTCTTCGACGACTGCGGCGACGGCTCCGACGAGGAGTCCTGCTCCCACGGTGGGTGTGGAGCTGGGCTGTCGGGGTGGGGATGAAGGTGGGCGCCAGGGAAGCCGCGAAGGTGCGGGTGCTGACGGCGCCTCCCGCCCCAGACCACAAGTCGTACGACTGCATGACCAACGTCACCATGTGCGGAGACGAGGCCCAGTGCGTTCAGTCGCAGTCCACCACCTACTGCAAGTGCCGCAGAGGCTTCCAGAAGGTGCCAGACAAGAATTCCTGCCAAGGTACTTCTGCTGGAGAGGGTTTGGGGGCCAGGCCGTTGAGGTTTTGGGCTTCTTTTACCGGTAAGGTGTGTCTTCACACCCGTGGAGTGGCTGAGGCGTCAGAAATGGTGTCCTTGGGGCACGAACACGGGGAATGAGGAGAGATGTGGTCTCCGAACCCTCTGGGTGGTGCAGAGCAGCCCCGAGCAAGGGGCTGTGGTGCAGGGGGCACCCCCTCCTGGTCTTCCCCTGACTCCCACCTCCCCCTGGGCAGACATCAACGAGTGCCTGCGCTTTGGGACCTGCTCTCAGCTCTGCAACAACACCAAGGGCTCCCACGTCTGCAGCTGCGCCAAGAACTTCATGAAGACGGACAACATGTGCAAAGCAGAAGGTCAGGGGGTGATGGGGCCTGTGCCACTCCATAAGACCCAAGTGCTCTTCCCTCCCTGCTCCTTTCCTCCTGGCACTGGCGAGGGCAGGTGCTGGGCTCTTCCACTGCCGTCCGTCCGTCCTTCCCTCTCCGAGCAAGCCCCGAGGGTTGCCAGGCTCCCAGTGCCCCTGTCGCCTGCCCCGCGGCGGAGCTGGGCTCCCAGCCCGTGCCAACAGCTCCTCCTCTGCAGGCTCCGACCACCAAATCCTCTACATCGCGGACGACAACAAGATCCGGAGCATGTACCCCTTCAACCCCAACTCGGCCTACGAGCCGGCCTTCCAGGGCGACGAGAACGTGCGCATCGATGCCATGGACATCTACGTCAAGGGCAACAAGATCTACTGGACCAACTGGCACACGGGCAGGATCTCCTACCGGGAGCTGCCGGCCTCGTCTGCTGCCTCCACCGCCTCCAACCGCAACCGGCGCCAGATCGATGGGGGCGTCACCCACCTGAACGTGAGCTCTGCCAAGGGGGTGGTGGGAGGCACCGAGTCTGGGCTTCCAGCACCTTCAGCCCTCGCTGCTCTCCCCTTTCTGCCCTTCGCAGATCTCGGGGTTGAAGATGCCGCGTGGAATTGCCATTGACTGGGTTGCTGGGAACATCTACTGGACGGACTCCGGGCGGGATGTCATCGAGGTGGCACAGATGAAGGGCGAGAATCGCAAGACGCTGATCTCTGGCATGATCGATGAGCCTCACGCCATCGTCGTCGACCCAGTTAGAGGGTGAGGAACGTGAGCCCCTTCTCCCTTCCCTCTGCTCAGCTCTCGCCCCAGCTCTTCTCACCAGTGACACCATCCATGGTGGGAGCTGCCTTTGCCCCAGCATCGCCCTCCATCAGCTCCGCTTGCTGTGTCTTGGACTCGGATGGTGGCACTGGGGTCACATCAGGCTCTCCAGAACACCCTCTGGGGAGAACAGAGGAGGGTTTCTCCGTGATCCGACAGGTCTTTTCCAACCTGGTGATTCTATGGTTCTGTGTCCTCTGCAGGACTATGTATTGGTCAGACTGGGGCAATCACCCCAAGATCGAGACAGCGGCTATGGACGGGACTCTGCGGGAGACCCTGGTGCAGGACAACATCCAGTGGCCAACGGGTGAATAAAGACGGGTGCCAGGAGGGGCGCGAGGGGCGGCGAAAGCTTTGGCAGGAGGGATGTACAACCGTCTCGTGTTGGGGAGATGTAGCCTGGGAGCTCAGAGCCCCTGCCAGGAGTGCGCGGGGGCAGCAGGGAGGCTGCTCTGCTGCTCATGGGTTCAGGGAGGGCTGGGGTGGGCAGGGGTCTGTACCTCACCAGGGGATGTGTGCCCGCTCAGGGCTGGCTGTGGACTACCACAACGAGCGGCTGTACTGGGCCGACGCCAAGCTCTCCGTCATCGGCAGCATCCGGCTCAACGGCACCGACCCCGTGGTGGCCATCGACAACAAGAAGGGTGAGCAGTGCCTGAGAGTCACCGGGGCAGGCGGGAGGAGAGGGACCTGCCAGGGAGTGGGGTCCTGGGGCCCCTGGCCTGGGTGGGTCTTTTCCAAGCTGGTGATTCTAGGATGCTGTGGTTCTCTTGGCAGGGCTGAGCCATCCCTTCAGCATCGACATCTTTGAGGACTACATCTACGGCGTCACCTACATCAACAACCGCATCTTCAAGATCCACAAGTTCGGGCACAAGGCTGTCACCAACCTGACGTCCGGCCTCAACCACGCCACCGACGTCGTCCTCTACCACCAGTACAAGCAGCCGGAGGGTGCGTGCCAGGGGCCCCAGCCCTGCCCTCGGGGTGGGAGGGAGGTGGCCCAGGGCCCCCATCTCTGGTGTTGGACACCAGTCGGTGAGGGCGGCACTGCCAGAGCTTAGTGCCAGAGGGGACTCAGCCTCCCAGCTTCCTTCCTCAGGGCAGGTAGCATCAGGGTGGGCAGAGCAGGGGCCTCAGTGGGTTGTGGGCTGGGCAGAGGTGGGAGCTGTCAGCCAGTGACCCCGGAGCATGGTGGGGGTGGGCACAGGGCTTGGGCAGCGACAAGGGATATCCTCAAGCTGTTGGGGGTGGTCACTTGCCAGGAGGGCTTTGGTCACCCTGCCACCCTCACCCCCCTCTCATCTCTTCACCGTATCAGTTCTTCACCGTAGAATCATAGAGTCACCAGGTTGGAAGAGACCCCCAAGATCATGGAGTCCAACCATTCCCATCAAGCACTAACCCATGTCCCTCAGCACCTCGTCCACCCGTCCCTTAAACCCCTCCAGGGAAGGGGACTCAACCCCCTCTCTGGGCAGCCTGGGCAGTCACTACCAATGACTCTTTCCATGAAAATTTTTTCCTGATGTCCATCCTGACCTTTCCCTGGTGGAGCTTGAGGCCATTCCCTCTTGCCCCGTCCCTTGGGCGAAGAGCCCAGAGCTCCCTCCTCTCCACAACCTCCTCTCAGGGAGTTGCAGAGAGCACTGAGGTCTCCCCTCAGCCTCTTCTTCTCCATGAAGGGAGTGAGACTCTGGAACAGGTTTCCCAGGGAAGCTGTGGCTGCCCCATCCCTGGACATGTTCAGATCAGGTTGGATAAGGCTTGGGCAGCCTGATCTAGCGAGATGTCCCTGCCCAGGGCAGGAGGTTGGAACTGGATGATCTTTAAGGTCCCTTCCAACCTAAACTATTCCATGATTTTGATAGGAATGGTTGGACCAGAAGGTCCGATGAGTTCCTTCCAACCTGGTTGTTCTATGATTCTATGATTCTGTGATCTCCTCCCCTCTCGGCAGTGACCAACCCTTGCGACCGCAAGAAATGCGAGTGGCTCTGCCTGCTCAGCCCCAGTGGCCCCGTCTGCACCTGCCCCAACGGGAAACGCCTGGACAACGGCACCTGTGTGGTCATCCCCTCGCCCACCGTCTCCCCCGTCGGTAGGTTGTGAGGAAGAGGAGGAGGAGGGGGAAGAGAGGGCTCCCGCCCAGCATGGTCCTGCTCACCTCCACCTCTCCCTCGCAGTCCCCACCACGGACACCTGCGACCTGGTCTGCCTCAACGGCGGCAGCTGCTTCCTCAACGCCCGCAAGCAGGCCAAGTGCCGCTGCCAACCGCGCTACAACGGCGACAAGTGCCAGATTGACCAGTGCTGGGACTATTGCCAGAACGGGGGCACGTGCGCCGCCTCCCCGTCCGGTGAGGCCGCTGGGGGCGAGCCTGGGGTGTCAGTCCTGCGCCTGGATGGATGGATGGATGGATGGATGGATGGATGGACGGACAGCACACGCTAACGGCTCTTGTTTTCAGGCATGCCGACCTGCCGCTGCCCCACCGGCTTCACGGGGCCTCGCTGCAACCAGCAAGTGTGCACCGACTACTGCCTCAACAACGGCAGCTGCACCGTCAACCAGGGCAACCAACCCAACTGCCGCTGCTTGGCCACCTTCATCGGGGACCGATGCCAGTACCGTGAGTGCTGCCTGCCCCGGGGGGCTGGGGACAGCACTGCGGGGGGATCAGACTGCCCTGTCCCCCTCTTTTGGAATCAGAGAATCACCAGGTTGGAAAAGACCCAGCGGATCATGGAGTCCAACCATTCCCATCAAGCACTAACCCATGTCCCTCAGCACCTCGTCCACCCGTCCCTTAAACCCTCCAGGGAAGGGGAATCAACCCCCTCCCTCTTCCAGCACCCAATGACCCTTTTCCATGGAATATTCCATCCTGATGTCCATCCTGAGCCTCCCCTGGTGGAGCTTGAGGCCATTCCCTCTCGGCCTGTCCCTCGGGAGAAGAGCCCAGAGCTCCCTCCTCTCCACAACCTCCTCTCAGGGAGTCGCAGAGAGCACTGAGGTCTCCCCTCAGCCTCCAGGCTGAACCCCCCCCAGCTCTCTCGGCACCAAAACCAGCCCCTGTCCCTTAAACCCTCCAGGGAAGGGGACTCAACCCCCTCCCTGGGCAGCCTCTGCCACTCCCTAATGATGCAGGGATGCTCTTGGGGGATCTGGGGTGATACTCTGTGGGGAACCAGGGCCGTGAGCCGGTGGTCCAAGGTGGTACCCACCCTGACCCCCTTGATCCCCTGCAGGGCAGTGCTTCAACTACTGTGAGAACGAGGGGATCTGCCAGATGACAGCCAGCGGTGCCAAGCAGTGCCGCTGCCCACCCCAGTTCGAGGGCTCCCAGTGCCAGGACAACAAGTGTTCTCGGTGCCAGGAGGGCAAGTGCAGCATCAACAAGCAGAGTGGAGAAGTCTCCTGCATGTAGGTGCCAGGGACACGGAACTGGAGGGAGGGAGAGGGGATGGGGGGGGTGCAAGGACCCAAGAAAATGAAACTTTCCTATAGCTGGATCAGAGAATCAGCAGGTTGGAAGAGACCCATCGGATCATGGAGTCCAACCATTCCCATCAATCACTAACCCACGTCCCTCAGCACCTCGTCCACCCGTCCCTTAAACCCCTCCAGGGAAGGGGACTCAACCCCCTCCCTGGGCAGCCTCTGCCACTGCCCCGTGATCCCGTGATGCTCTCAATTAAAAAAGCAGCTGGAGGGGGGGATGACTGGCAATCAGCCTTGGATAAGAGATGCCGGCTCAGGAATTCAGGGCAGATAAACCTGGGAGAGCTGGGAGGAGGTGCTGGAGATGTCTCTCCCCCAAGCCACAGCAGCTCTCGGGGTGAGTGGTACTGGGGGGATGAGCCAGGAGCCTGTGGGGAAGAGAGGGCTGGGTTCTGGGTGGGTGAGGGTGGGCTGGGGGTACACGTGTGCCTGATTCGCTCTGCCCCACAGCTGCCCCGATGGCAAGATAGCTCCCAACTGCCTGACCTGCGACAACTATTGCCTGAACGGTGGGACCTGCTCCGTCAGCGACAAGACGCAGCTGCCCGAGTGCCTGTAAGCAGAGCTGGGGGGGGAGCTGGGGGGGGAGCTGGGGGCGGGTTATTTGCCCCCTCCAAGCAAAGGGAGCACGTGTCTGACAGACCCCAACCCGTGTGCCCCCCTGACCCCAGGCCTGCGCCCCACCTCTCTCTCCCCGTCCCCGCATGCCGTCCTGCCCTGCTAACCCCCCTGCTCTCCCTGCCCCCTCAGGTGCCTGGCAGGGATGACAGGGACGCGCTGCGAGGACTTGGTCGTCAGCGAACAGCAGAGCAACCGTGCGTATGGGGCACACACCAAACCGGGGGGGTCAGGGGGGGCATGTGGAGCCAGGATTGCCTGGTGATCCCGTGCTGAGAGCCATGGGATCAACGAGGCCAAACGGTGGGTCCTGCTCTTGGGGCACAACAACCCTGAGCAGCTCCAGACGAAGAGAAGTCTGGAAAGCGCCTGGAGGAGAAGGACCTGGGGGGGTTGGTTGAAGAGGAGCCGTAGAATCACCAGGTTGGAAAGGACCCATGGGATGAGCGAGTCCAGCCATTCCCAACAATCATTAACTCGTGTCTCTGAGTGCCTCGTCCACCTGTCAGTGGTCTCCGTACACGCTCTGATGGTTCCGCTCCTCTTGTCCGACAGGAACCGCCTCCATTGTCATCCCCATCCTGCTGCTGCTCGTCCTCCTCACCGTGGTGGCTTTTGTCTGGTACAAGTGGAGGATTAAAGGGTGAGTCCGGGACCTGGCAGGGACCAGAAGCCTTTGATTGCGCAGGACAGACGAGCAGGGCCACCCCTGGGGTGGATGCCCTGTACTGCTGCCACTGACCCCTCCTTGGTCACCCCCTCCCCAGCGCCAAGGGCTTCCAGCACCAGCGGATGACGAACGGTGCCATGAACGTGGAGATCGGGAACCCCACCTACAAAATGTACGAAGGGGAGCCCGACGACGATGTGGGGGAGCTGCTGGACGCCGACTTCGCCCTCGACCCTGACAAGGTGAATCATCATAGAATCATAGAACAACCAGGTCGGAAGAGACCCATTGGATCATCTAGTCCAACCATTTCTATCAAACAAGTCCCTCAAGACCTCATCCACCCACACCTTAAACACCTCCAGGGAAGGGGAATCAGCCACCTCCCTGGGGAAGAGTGGGGGCTGGTGTGGCTCGGAGGGGACGTGGGCTGCGTGGGGTCCAGCTCGCAGAGCGGGTGTGGAGAGGCCGGGGGGGCTCTGGGGGAGCACAAACCCTATGGGGGCGGAGGCTGTGGGCAGGCTCCTTGCGTCCTGGGGTGCCCGTGCCCCCTGCCACCGTCTCCCCCATCTCCGCAGCCGACCAACTTCACCAACCCGGTGTACGCCACGCTCTACATGGGAGCCCACAACAGCCGCAACTCGCTGGCCAGCACGGACGAGAAGCGGGAGCTGCTGTCTCGGGGCGCGGACGACGACCTGGGGGACCCCCTGGCGTAGGTGGGGGGGGGGGGGGGGCAGGACGGGGGCCGAGGGGCACCCGGGGCTGGCACAGACACTCACTGCGGGAGTCGGGCAGGGGGCGGGGGAGCCGAGAGCCACTGTATAAATGTACAAATGAAGGATTATTACTTTTCTATGTGAGCAGTATTATTACCTGTATATTCCCCGGTACCAGCCCTCGGTGCCTCTCCTTGCCAGATCCGCCTTGGGTTTTATTTTAAATCTCTTTCCGTAGGGCGCCCCCCCCCAACCCCTCCCTCCCTCTCTCCCTCCCTTCCTCCTCCAGGGTTCGGAGCGGGGACGGTGCCACGGTCGGGGTGCCAGGACGAGCTGGTGGGGGGGCCCAGGGCTGGTGGGGGACGTGGGGGCCACACGCGCCCAGCTCTCGCCTCTGTCCCCCCCATCTTGTCCCTTCTCTCCGTGGGTCCCATTTCCTTCCCCCCCAAATCTGCTCCTCGGGTGCCCCTTCCCCTGCAGCTTGGCCTCTGCCAACCCCCCCCCCCCCCCTCCCAGTTCTTCCCTCCCCATCTCTTCCCTGCCCGACTGTTACAGGGGACACGGGACGAAGGCTCCATCGCCCCCTCGGCCCCATTTGGGGGGGAGTTGGGGGTCCCGGCCCCGGCTTCTGGCCTGCACCTCGCCCGCTCTCTCCGACATGCACATTTTTTTAACAGGAAAAACAAACAAACAAACAAAAAAACCCAAAAAAAAAAAAAATACAAAACAAACGGATGGAAATGACTTAGCTTTTATAGTAGAAATAAATAAACGCATGTGGGGGTGGGGGAGGGCGGGGGCAACCCCAGCCTTTTATTGGGGGGAAAAAATGTTTTAATAATTTTTGCTGGATTTACTTTACAACTAAACAAAAACAGATATTGTTATAAATAAAATTTTTAAAAACTGAAGAGAGGTGGCTGCTGGTCGGGGGGATGGGCATGGGGATGGAGATAAGATGGGATGGGATGGGATGGAGAGGATGGGATAGGATGGGATGGGATGGAGATGGGATTGGGATGGAATGGAGATGGAGATTGAGAAGGGGAAGGAGATGGATGGGGATGGAGATAAGATAGGAGGGAATGGGATGGAGATGGAGATGGGATGGGGATGGGATGGAGATAGAGATGGAGATGGGGATGGTATGGGATGGAGATGGAGAAGGAGATAGAGATGGGGATGGGGATGGAGATAAGATAGGAAGGGATGGAGATGGGGGTGGGATGGAAATGGGGATGGAGATAGAGATGGGGATGGGGATGGAGATGGAGATGATGGGGATGGAGATGGGGATGGAGATGATGGGGATGGAGAAAGGGGATGGGATGGGGATCGAGATGGGGATGGGGGTGGGATGGGATGGGGATGGAGATGGAGATGAGAATGGAGATGGGATGGGGTGGAGGGGATGGGGATGGAGGAGAAGATGGAGATGGGGATGGGGATGGGATAGAGAGCATGGGATGGAGATGGGGATGGGATGGAGGGGATGGTGATGGAGAAGGAGATGGGGATGGAGATGGGCTGGGCTGGGATGGGATGGGATGGGGATGGAGATGGGGATGAAGATGGAGATGGGGATGGGGATGGGGATGGAGATGGAGAAGGAGATAGAGATGGGGATGGGATGGGATGGGATGGGATGGGACGGGATGACTGCAATAGGTAGAGAGAAGCCCAAACCATGTCCCAGGTCAGCAGGCACTGAGATTCTGATGCCCTAGAGCAGCGAGGAGGGGGGGATCCTGGCCGTGAGGTGCCAGGCAGGGGCTTCCAAGGCTTCTTACTCCCTTGTGTGGCCCTGAGCGTGTGCTGGGAGAGGTCACGGGGGGTTCACAGAGGACCCTGGGCTGGGAGTGTGGCTGGAAGGGAAAGCTGCTGTGCTTGGGTGAGTCTTAAACTGCTTGTGTGAGCCTGAGTGTGCTTGGGTGAGCTTAAGTGTGTTTTTGTGAGCCAGAACCTGCTTGTGCAAACCCCAATCCCCAGGAGCCCCAGACAGGAACCCTGGGAGCTCCAGGTACAAACCCTGGAGCCCTGGACACAAATCCTGAGCCCCAGGAGCCCCAGACACCAACCCCAAACCCTGGGCACAAACTCCGAACCCCGAGAACCCCAGGCACGAACCCTCAACCTTGGGCACGAAGCGAGTCCCGGAGCTCCGTGCACGAGCCCTGAGCCCTGGGCATGGACCCCCGAGCCCTGGGAGCCCCAGACACGAGCCCCGGGAACCCCAGGAACGACCCCCCCCCCCCGGATCCCCCCCTTCCCGACCCCCCAATTCCAGCAGCCCCAGGCACGGGAGGGGCGAGACGCACTTCCACGAGCGGCCACCAGGTGGCGCCACCGCCTTCGAGAATAGGGCTTGGGGGTACACATGCACCTCTTTGTACCCCCCCACCCCGAACCCCCGTGTCCCCCTCAACATGAACCCCTGCCTGCTTCCCCCCCATCCCTGAGACCCTCTGTGCTTCCCCCCCTTCTCCTCCTGTGCCACCTCGTGTGCCTCCCCATGTCCCTCCCCCTTCCATGTGCCCCCCAAGTTCCCCATTGTGCCTCCCAAGTGCCCCTTTGTGCTCCCCAAATTCCCCCCCGTGGGGAACCTTGTGCACCCACAGGTGCCACCCTGCCCCCCAGGTGCCTCTGCGCCCCCCCAAGTGCTCCTTTGTGCCCCCCAGGTGTCCCCCAAATTCCCTTTTGTGCCCCCCATGGGGACACTTGTGCCCCCTCAGGTTCCCCCTCGCCCCCCAGGGCTGGAGGATTTAACCCCCTCCAGTTCCCCTGTCCCATCACTCCTCATCCCGGCTTTCCCTCCCCTTGGGCATCACAGCCATGAGACGGGGGCTGAGGGATGGAAGCTTCGGGGGGAGCACCCGCATCCCTTGGGTGGCAGTGGGGACCGGAGAATGGTCACATCCATCCTGGTGAGCTGGGGCTGGGCAGGAGGGGTGCGGGGCTGGGCTGAGCTCAGGGCATCAGGACCTCGAGCTGGAGGTCACAGCTGACCCTGGTGTGTGCAAAGGGCTGTGCAAGGGCTGTGGTTGCAGAGTCAGATGCAGGTTGCAAGGGAGCTCAGAGCCACAACAGCAGCAACACTGGGCAAAGGATGCGAGGGAACCCAGAGCCACAGTAGTAGAATTGGATGCAGGTTGCACGAGAGCTCCAAGTCCCAGCAGCTGTACTGGACAAGGGATATGAGGGAGCCCAGAGCTATAGCAGCATCATTGGTTGAGGGATGCAAACAACCCCAGAGGATGTGAGGGACCCCAGAGCTGTAGCAGCATCACTGGGCGAGAGATGTGAGGGACCCCAGAGTCACAGCAGCATCACTGGATGAGGGATGCGAGTGACCCCAGAGCTATAGCAGCATCACTGGATGAGGGATGCGAGGGAGCCCAGACCTATAGCAGCATCACTGGATGAGGGATGCGAGTGACCCCAGACCTATAGCATCATCACTGGATAAGGGATACGAGTGACCCCAGACCTATAGCATCATCACTGGATGAGGGATACGAGTGACCCCAGAGCTATAGCATCATCGCTGGATGAGGGATGCGAGTGACCCCAGCGGATGCTCGTGAGCCCAGAGCTGCAGCAGGACCCACATCAGCCCTGGCCTGAAGCTGGGCAGAGCGGCTCAGCCCCCAGCCCCCTCCTTGCCAGCACCCACCCCAGCACCATCCGCTGGGATGCTGAGCGAGGACGCGGCTGCTGCCTTTGAAAATAAAACCCCCAACCCCTCCGCAAAGGATCCAGCGCAGGCCGAGCGCCGCGAGGGCCTCAGATCTATTTCAATACCAGCTCTTTGTTCACTTATCGGTTTCTTATATCTCTTGTAGAGTTGTTTTTTTTTTTTCCCCTCCCTTTCCTCTTGCTCTCCCTCCACCCCTCCCGGCCTTTTCTCTTCTTTTTCCTCCAATCTCTTTAATTCTATTATTTTATCTCCACGTCTTTTGCCGTTTCCTGCCCCAATCTCAGGCCAGCAGCCTCTTAATTGTGTGGGAAGGGTCTGCCCAGGCCTCTCGCAGCCCCTGGTGTCCCTTTGCTCCCCCCTGAGATCACCAGAACCCTCCAGGAATTCACCCAGTAATGAGGGGCAGCAGGTCTGGGGGGGCTGTGGGGCTGCTGTGGGGCTGGCAAGGGGCTGCCTGGGGCACTTCCCAGCTCCTTTCTCTTTCCTTTTTCATTTTTTTTTTGAGGGACATGATTTAGGGTTTGATGGAATGGTTGGGCTCGATGATCCGATGGGTCTTTTCCAAGCTGGTGATTCTCTGATTCTCCGATTCTCTCCCCGTTTCCCTTCACTTCTCTCCCTTTTCCGCTGCTTATTTCTCCGTTACCTTTGATTCATTCTGTCTCCACACGTCCGTGTGGTTCCGCAGCTCCTCCAGCCCTGTTTGCTCCCAGTTCTGCTGCTCCCCCAGCCCTATTTGCCCCCAGCCCTATTTGCCCCCAAGCCCTATTTGCCCCCATCCCTATTTGCCCCCAGCCCTGCTGCTTCCCAAGCCCTATTTGCCCCCAGCCCTATTTGCCCCCATCCCTATTTGCCCCCAGCCCTGCTGCTTCCCAAGCCCTATTTACCCCCAAGCCCTGTTTGCCCCCATCCCTATTTGCCCCCAGCCCTGTTTGCCCCCAGCCCTGCTGCTCCCCAAGCCCTATTTGCCCCCAGCCCTGTTTGCCCCCAGCCCTGCTGCTCCCCCAGCCCTATTTGCCCCCAGCCCTATTTGCCCCCAGCCCTGCTGCTCCCCCAGCCCTATTTGCCCCCAGCCCTGTTTGCCCCCAGCCCTGTTTGCCCCCAGCCCTGTTTGCCCCATCCCTATTTGCCCCCAGCCCTGCTGCTTCCCAAGCCCTATTTGCCCCCAGCCCTGCTGCTTCCCCAGCCCTGTTTGCCCCCAGCCCTATTTGCCCCCAGCCCTGCTCCTTCCCAAGCCCTATTTGCCCCCAGCCCTGTTTGCCCCAAGCCCTGTTTACCCCCATCCCTGCTGCTTCCCAAGCCCTATTTGCCCCCATCCCTATTTGCCCCCAAGCCCTGTTTGCCCCCAGCCCTGCTGCTCCCCAAGCCCTATTTGCCCCCATCCCTGTTTGCCCCCATCCCTGTTTGCCTCCATCCCTATTTGCCCCATCCCTATTTGCCCCCAGCCCTGCTGCTTCCCAAGCCCTATTTACCCCCATCCCTGTTTGCCCCCATCCCTGTTTGCCTCCATCCCTATTTGCCCCATCCCTATTTGCCCCCAGCCCTGCTGCTTCCCAAGCCCTATTTACCCCCATCCCTGTTTGCCCCCATCCCTGTTTGCCTCCATCCCTATTTGCCCCCATCCCTATTTGCCCCCAGCCCTGCTGCTCCCCCAGCCCTGTTTGCCCCCCAGCCCTGTTTGCCCCCATCCCTATTTGCCCCCATCCCTGTTTGCCCCCATCCCTGCTGCTCCCCCAGCCCCTTCCTGCAGCTCCCAGGGAAAGACGGAGCAGATAATAATAGTCCTACCAGTAAGAGCAATAGCAATAAGCGCTGGGGAGAGAGCCCTGCTGAGCTGCAAAGGGGAGGGTAGGGGGGGGTGAAAGCACCTGCAGACCCCTCGGAGAGGGACCTGGCACTGGGGCTGGGGTTGGGGTTGGGGTTGGGGGGGGGGGATGCTCACACGTGTCCAGGTGAGCTCACACGCGTGTGCAAGCAGGTGGCACCGGTTGCAAGGTCCAGCCTGAAACGCGGTGCGTGTGCTGCGGGTGAGGGGGTTTGCACACTCCAGGCAGTGCAAGGCAGGGCCTTGGGGGGGGGGGGGGGGGGGCTAAACACCCCCTTGTAGGTTGGTTCCCCTTCTCCACTAGAGTTTTTTTTTTTGGGGGGGGGGATGTCAGGAGCAGGAGAACCTTTCTATCCCTTTCCCAGGATGGAGATGGGGAGAAGCATCCGCTCAGGTGTTAACGCTTTCCCCTGGGCAGGAGCAGCACTGGGGGCTCCCCAGGGTTTTGGGGGGTTCCCCAGGGTGTTGGGGGGTTCCTCAGGGTGTTGGGGGGTTCCCCAGGGTGTTGGGGGCTTCCCCAGGGTGAGTGGGGGAATGGGACTGGGGGTGGAACTTCCCTGTGGAGCAGGACAAGGGGGCATCTCGTCATCTTGGGGAGGGAAGCAGGACCAGGGGCTATTGGGGTGTCATGGGAGAGAGGGATGAGGAGCTGGGGTACCCCAGGGGGTTGGGGTCTCCTGGGAGAAGCAGAGGGATAAGACTGGGGGTTTCCTGGGGTGCTGGATCTTCCCTGGATGGATGGATGGATGGAGCAGGTCAGGGGGGGGGCATCCTGAGATGTTGGGGTGTCCTGGTGAAGCAGGACCAGGGGCTATTGGGGTCTCATGGGAGAGAGGGATGAGGAGCAGGGGTACCCCAGGGGGTTGGGGTGTCACTGGGGAGTGGGAGCAGGATGGGAGGGTGAGGGGGGGGCATCCTGAGATGTTGGGGTGTCCTGGTGAAGCAGGACCAGGGGCTATTGGGGTGTCATGGGAGAGAGGGATGAGGAGCAGGGGTACCCCAGGGGGTTGGGGTCTCCTGGGAGAGGGAGGAGGAGGACTGGGGTGGTCGTGGGGGGGGGGGGGGGGGTGCCATCCCACGATATCGGGGTGTCCACCCCGATATCGTGGGATGCCCCCCCCACGACCACCCCAGGGAAAGCAGGACCAGATGCCTCAGGGGGTTGGGGTGTCCTGGGGGAGAGGGAAGGCTCTGGGTGGGGGTTTGGGGGGGGGGTGGGTGGGGGGGCGGGGCGGGATTGTGGCCCCTCCCGGCCCCAGCGGCCAAGTCTCCAACTTTTCTTGCAGCCTCTCTCCCGAGCCTCCTCCCTCCTTCCATCCTTCCCTTCCCTTCCCTTCCCTCCGCCCTCCAGCCCAGGAGCCCCCGAGATGCTCGCCCCACGCCTGCCCCTGCTCGCCACATGCCTCCTCCTGCAGGTACGAGGTTGGGGGGGGGGGGTCGTGCAATTACCGGGGGGGGGCTCAGTTCCATGAGAAGGGGGGTCGTGCAGTTTGGGGGGCTCAGTTCCAGGAGGAGA